>OX381717.1:37097634-37145079 GCA_947462335.1 Harmothoe impar | reverse complement strand
AGCCCCAGCGCCCCTTTTTATAGGGCTGAGAATACCTGTCCCGATGTCCACCCGCATATGTGCTATAAAGTGCATCAATTGACATAATTATCTTCAAAATTTTCTCACCCTTGGAGTAAACCAGAATGCAAGAGAGAGTACCAATTGCCACCTATATTTTCAAAATTGTCTGAACCTCCACTTCCAGATGTCCACTCCCAAATGTCCATTTAGAAATGGCAGCATGTACCTGATGCTGGGGCAGCTACGTCGCGCTGATAATTTAGGTGTATTAAACTTCATACTTCTGGGGTGGACCCCCCCCCCCCCCTTTCAAAATCCTGGATCCGCCCCTGGCATTCATGCATCATGTTCAGGGATGAAAGTTTTTCCCTGATTTCAAGATTCTTTTTTATCTCTTTAAGACATGTACTTAACTATAGAGGACCTTTATTCAGGGCCTCAATTTGAACATTTCAATTTTTCTTTTGAATTGGTCACTTTCATCCCTGCATGTTAGGATCCGGAAGGGTCGGCATGAAAACAAGGAAGCAGGAGACAGTTGAGACATCATCCAGGCGTTAAAAGCCTTGTAAACACTAAAATAATGTGAAAGGTCAAACAGTTGTGCCCACCCCCCATCCCCGCCCAGGTTAACCGACAATACACTACAAAACTATATATTCTTATCCAATTTCTCTGGGGGAAATCAGCAACATGAAACGAACTTGATGGTTGCCTCTTGCACTAGTGCTTGCAGAGGTGTGTGTGTGTGTTGGGGGTGGGGGATGCCTGGTGAGGGTGGGGGGCGGGGAGGGGTGTATGGAGGGGGGGGGGGCATAAAAGGGAATTAATAAAATATCAGGGCACTTTACTGTGAACTCACCTCTGGTTCTCCCTGACTCCGCTAGAGGGGGTGTTGGCACCGGTAGTGGCTAACACGGTGACCTTGACCTTGGGAACGTCAGCAGTCAGGTGACCCCCGGTGTATGTACGTGTGTGTGGGTGTGTGTGTTTGGGGGGGGGGGGGTGTTAAGTTTGGTACAGGTGATCGTCATAGGGTACAGGTCATGGGCTAATATCTGGTGTAATATGGGGTCTAAACCACCAAGTTCGACATCCCATGGACATTTCTTGAATTCGACATGTGACATGGGCATACAGACACAAGGCAAAGGACAGGTAACATAAGACATGGTGACTTAAAGTGGCATAATCACCAACCGTATCCCACTCACAATTCTAGTACTGTTCTAGTCTACTATGTGGTTAAGTGTGAGTGGTGAGATTTCCCCTTTAAGTGACATGGGACATGGCATTTTTAAAATTCGACATGTAACATGGGGTCCCTCCCCCCAACACACACATACCTATTGCCCCTGTAATGCTATATACTTAGGGAGTGGTCATTTTTTTAACAACGAGGAGGGGGGTCGGTGGAGTTTCGCGTAAGCGAGTCGAAATTTTGAGCTATAGTAACGCGCAGGCTTTTTCGCTAAAAAGGGGTGTACTTTTTTTGTCCCCCCTCAAGAGGGGTCCAACTTTGTTTGGTTCCCCCCTTCAAGGGATCCAATTTTTTTTAAATCCACCAACCCCCCTGTTGTTAAAAGATGACCACTCCCTTAGTGTAACAGTACTGTTATACACATCAAAGTCAGCATCCAACATGGCTGCCACAATAGATGCACTACATGCCCCGAGATCTGCACCATGTATTCTGCTGTCTATGGTGAGTATAGTGGGGGTGTTGTGGGGTTGTAGGTCATACCCCATTCAACAGGGCAGATCAAGGGCAAGATGACGGCAATAGGATTCAATCGGATCCATCAGATGAGATAGGAAAGAACCATTATTGGAGTGAATACTAGTAGCTAGAACTGGGAATAGAACGAGACTTTGAAACCCTCTTTGAAAACCGAGACACTACCCATTTCACTGCTGGCCTTACTCTTCCCATTGGAGTGGAATTGGTAGATTCACCTGGAGTCGGACACATATACCTTAGGACGGACACTTAATTTTGTGGTTATTTAAGCATTTTAAGCTCTTTATTTGTGAATAATGGTAATGTTCTAGTGTTATTCTTTCCAATGAAACAGGCACACTAGAAGTTGTAGTGTACATAGATAACTTCAAATTTCACTGTCTCGATCAGTGTCTGTCTCAGGGGATGTGTCCGACTCATGGTGAATCTACCCTATTCCGGTTGCAGTCTGGAAAAGGCCCATGTCTGATGTCACAAAGAGGGGGGTCCCTGGGTGTGTGTAGGGGGTGTGTGTAGGGTGTGTGTGTAGGGGGTGTGTGTATGGGGTGTGTGTAGGGGGGGGGGGGTGTAGGGTGTATGTATGGAGTGTGTAATCCAACTATCCATGTCTGTAACCAGATCTCCAGCTGACATAAGAACGCTGTAAGCTGAACTGGATCCCCACAATGTACTGGTTTAAGCCTGACACCCCCCCCCCCCCCCACCAACCAACCTACCAACTACATTGCACCCCCACTGCATGCCCCCCTCTACTCCTCTTCCCCCATGTTTGGATGTAGTTTTGTATGGTACATATACATTATGGTACATATACAGTGTGTCCCTGGAAGTGATGGTTACCCAGGGACAAGGTACCAGTCAGGGTGTGTGTTATCAGTGATTGTAAGCGCACCTAGCGAAATTTTAAACGGCTGACCCACTGGTTATGAGTCTACAGCCCTATAGCACTGCATTGTCACGGCAAATGAACATAGAACCAGTGGGTTACCCCCCCCCCCCCCCCACACACACACACTCACACCTACTCCCCCAGTGCACACTCTTGATCTCTGCAAATCTTTGATCCCGGCATGCACCACAGACCTGAGGTGTGAGACAGGAACCCCCCCCCCCCCCACACACACACACTCCACCCCCACCATCCAGCCACCCCCATTGTACCCATAACCTCCGCTACCGCCCTAGCCCCTAAAAAGTGAGGTTAAATAGTTTCTGGGCTGGGTCAGATTTCCCTATATTTGTTAATATAGGAGAAATATATTAAAGTTTGATTTTTACAAAAATAAAAAATCGAGAAATGTTCAGATTTGTCTCAAAGCAATGGCTAGTGTCCTGGACTTTAGAGTGGGCTCTGTGTTGCCGAGCCGAGGTTGGGTGTCCTGGACTGCATGTTGGTCTTGTATAGGCTTGGACTGCAACAAGAGGCACATACCAGGTACCCCCCCCCCCCCTACGCCCCCGCGATAAACCTTTAAGGGCTGCATAGTGCTTTAATGCACTATGCACTCTGTCGTCATGATGTATTAATGCAGGCTTGACGAGTAACTCGCCAGTGCTGCATCCAAGCATCAGGCCGACCCTAGGAGGTTGATACACTCTTAAAGGGTCAGAATGATGCATTAATGCAGCGCTGGCGAGTAGACTCCCCAGGCTGAATTCATGCATCATGATGACCAAATGCACAGCACATTAAAGCAGTATGCAGCCCCTAAAGGGTTATTCCCCATGCACTGAGCTCACCCCTCCACCACCTGGCAGGTACCCAGCGGTACACTGCACGACGCAGTCTGCACGCCCGGAACAAGCGAAACACGGGCAACAGGGGGCCAGGACAAGATCAAGAGATGTCAGACCAAGGAGTTGGGGGGGGGGTAGGGGCGATTATTGGGGGGGGGGGGGGGTGAGGAGAGAGAGGGGCGGGGTAAAGGGAAGTGGATGTGGGTGAAGGATGGTTAGGAGTGGGAGAAGTGGGATGAAGGGTTAAAACCCTTTAAAGGCAGCATCGTGCTTTAATACACAATGTCTATGATCCTTTGTTGACAAGCAGCATTGAAGAGTAACTACCCAGTGCTGCATCCATGCATCATGCTCACTATATGGGATTGATACACTCGTGAGGCTTGGCATGTTGCAGTGATGCAGCACTAGCGAGTTACTCAGCAGCGCTGCATTGGTGCATCATGATGTGAAATGAACATGAAGCCTTGAGGCATCATGGCATTATGAAAGGGTTAATAACTTAAAGGATATGGGTTGAGGGTCGGGTGAGTGGGTGCACATAGGGGGTGCACGGTACCAGGGATCTGGGAGGGATCTGGGAGGGATCTGGGGCTGAGGGGAATCTGGGAGGGATCTGAGAGGGATCTGGGAGGGCTACATAGGGCTTAGGCCAAAAATAGGTTTGTTTCAGGTCACCCGACCGACCCTATCGGAACAGGGCGGACCCTAGGTTTTCATATGCAATTTTGAAGAATTCTTCGTATTTTTCTCCTTTCTTTGGTCAATTATAGGGTCTTCGGAGAGGCGGACTAGTAGTTTCATGTTTTAAAAAAAAGTAAAAAAAAAAAAAAAAAAAAGAAGAAGAAGAAGAAAAATCTGACCTACAGACCCTACATTTTCTTACCATCTTACCTGAAACAAACTTTTTTTTTGCCTTGTGAGGGAAGGATCAGCCCTTATTATATGCAGCTTGGCAGTGGCAGTGACTGAGGCGTTGTGTTACAGGTTATGCTCATAAAGGGGGATTCTCATACAATAAAGCAACTGAGTCACATAGATTGTGTGTCAATCTGTAGAGTGTTCCTTTACCTTTTGGAGATTGTTACTCTCTAATATAAAAAAACTTCACAGAGAACATTTCCACTCAGGTGGGTGACTCCATGTTGTACCTAACACTAGACGAGTACATTCCTATCTGTAAAGAAAGAGTAAAAGATAATGTAACACTAAGGCAGGTGAGAGGGTATGGTTTAAGTGGTATACCCCCTGTCTGGATGGTTGTGGTGGGTGGTATACCTGGGGGTGGGGTACCTTAATGTAGTTGTACCTGTGAGTGTGTGTGTGTGTGTGTGGGGTGGGGGGGGGGTCAGAGAGGGGGGGGGCTGTGCAGTTTCACTGTTACAAATGTATTTACACCTATTCACCTGATACAGTCCTTGTGCCGTTGGCGACCACATCCCTTCTGAATTTTGTCTTTGCCCCTCCCTCTTCCCTCCTCTGCCTCCTCTTTAGAACTACCCTCTGTCTGTTTGTCTGTCTGTCTGCCTGTCTATCTCTCTGTCTCCCTTCCCTGTCCCTTCCCCCCTTCCTGTCTCCTCGGCTGATTCCACCTTTGCATCAGTAACCCCCCCCCCCTCATCTGAGACAGGTAAAGCGAATAAACCCCAGCAGCTCTACTTTCATAGCTATCACATATTCAAGAATGGAGAAAATTACTTTGTAAGAAAACCCTTGTTTCACCACACACAGAATATATTTGAGTAAATCACTCCAAACACAGTTAACTGTCATCGAACGCGGCCAGGTGTACAGTGTTGGCCTGGAATCTCAGATGTCTTTATTTCTCCTTATTTAATGGGGTGGGTGTGGTAATGGTCTCACTAGTTGAGGGAATATTGGATTCACCTGTAGAAGCCCCTTTGTGATGCTGGTTCACTGTATACTACTGTAATAGGAGAAAGATAGGGTGGAGTGATAGGAGTTCACCTTTATCTACACTAGTGGGCGTGGAGCTGTCAATCAAACGGCCATTTGCATCAGGGCCCTTACAAGTAGCCACGCCCCCTTGCTGGTCCTCAAAGCTAATTGGCTGTACCTTAGACATGCTGATTTCATACTGATGTAGGCTGGGTTAGAATTTAATACTCTAAGGTGTGTTGCACTATAGTTGATAAGCCTATGTAGAAGGAGACAGTTGATTTTATGAGCTTACACTTCAGGATATGCTTACTAGATGTTAGGCTTGTGAGACTTGATTTGAAGAGATTTTAGAAGGAAGGACCTTTGAGTGGATATCTTAAATGGAAAGGCCTGATAATGGTAAGGAGAACTGTTCCCTTGGTAATAACACAGAAATAGAGAGGACTCTCTATCTCTCTGATAACAGAACCCAGTGTTTGGTAACACTGACCTACAGGCTAATTGGTGAGCTTGGGAATTATTTTGAAATTTAAACCTCCTTTCAAGTTTGAAGATGGCTCAATATTGAGAGTTCAAAGTTATCAAGGTATGATTATACATGATTATTTCATATAATGCCCACACAAGGCTGTAAATGGGGTTCAACTGTCAAGTTGTAATTGTGAAGAAGGGCTCTCTATTCAAGATAACTATAGAGCCTGCCAGTACAGGAAGTCAGCTTGGGCTGATGGGAAACCGGAAGTGACACCACTGAGAACAAGATGGCGACCGCTATGAGCCCTGCATCCGAGTCGCATTCATCTCACTTTATTAGGACGACAGCCCGGGGCAGACAGAGGGCGCATGCGCTAAAAAGGTGCTGACTTCCTGCCCGATGTCCATACACCATTCCCTGCTTATCAAACCTCTAAATGCACCCATTATCGCCCATTTAAAGATGGCGGCGGCCCAGGTCGGCTTTGATGTGCCTGTCTACCCGGGGGTCTGTACCCCACGGGGATCGACTGTGCAGGAGACTATTTGGACAAGTTTTTGATGAAGGCTAAGAAAAAAAGTGGCACTCGTCTCTATAGGGGTGTGAGTAATTGTAGTAATTGTCCCAGCCCCCTCCCGACCATTACCCCCAACCCCCACCCACCCCTTGACATACACTATGTTGTGAACCCCCCTCCCCCTCACCTCCCGATCTACTTCCCCCTACCTGCCCGCGGGCTAACAGGTGTAGAAGCAGGCATGCCCCCCCCCTCACTCCGCCCAATAGCTTACCTTAATAAATCCATCTCAGAAACACCCTCTGTAGGTATACCCCTATTTGATCAATCAGCATATATGCACGTTATACGGCTATAGTGTAGGTTAAAATTGAGGTACAGTATGCGCATGTTATAAAGGCTTACATAAACTAAAAGGTCTCACCAAAGATGGAGGGACCCCTGGAAGGACCCCAGGGAAGACTGGGTTAAATGCATTGTCACAGTGGCTGGAACTATTACAGTGAAATCTCGTTATAAGGAGGGCCTTTTGGAGAGGCAAATCTGCTCCTTATAAGCAATGTTCCTTATGATCAATACATGTACTAGATATAGCGAAAATGGGCAAATTTGGCAAGGGAAATGTGTTCCTTATAACAGGAATTTCCTTGTATCAGTCCTCCTTGTAACGAGATTTCACTGTAGTGTTAATGATGTACATACATACACTGTTAGAAGTAACTGTAGCTGCACAGCGAGTTATACTGTAGAATTACAGGTATTAATGGTTTTGAAACCAAAAAATACCTCCTTTTATACTGCATATTCTACAGTATAACTCGCTGTGCAGCTACAGTTACTCCTAACAGTGTAGCTGCTATCACCATGGTGACAAGGTGACTTACTGCAGAAAAGGACCAGTTACTGTGCTATATACAGGAGAAGGGGTCCACAACAGGTATGTGTACAATAGTCGGGGAAGCAGGCCTATTGTACACTGGAGAAGGGGACGGTTTATCTAGGAGGGGGAGAGGTTTCAATGAGGGCCCTTTCTCCCTCCATCTCCCTGTTGCTCTTTAACCCTTTGAGAACAGGATAGTACTTTAATGTGGTATGCTATTTGATACATTACTGCAGCCCTGACCAGTAGAGCCTCATCTGTGATGCATTCATGTATCATACTGACCCTAAAGGGTTGATACACTCCCGAAGTATCGACATGATGCGCTGATGCAGCGCTGGCAAGTTACTCACCAGGGCTGCATTGGTGCAGCATCAAGATAAAGTAACTTGACGCCTTGAAGTATCATGCTGTTCACAAAGGGTTAACTAAAGGGGCAGCAGGGTAGGGAGATGGTGCAGGTAGATAGAGAGATAAGAATCCAGGTGAGAGACACAGTAGAAGACAGTGGTCTGACAGGTAACAATCAAACCACCCCCACCTCATCTCTTACCTCCTACCCCCCCCCCCCCACCACCACCATCTATACCCTCTTACACAGTCACCTATATGTAATCTCTGACATTAACACATCCAGTGTTAGAAAGGGGGATTGGATTCCTCATCCCACTTCTCACCCAACGTGGTATATTAACCCTTTAAGGACAGCATAATGCATTAATGTATCATACCTTGGTCGGCATGATGCTCGAGTGCTGCATTCAAGCATCATGCCGACCCTATGCGGTGGAGACACTTCCCTGTTTCTGTTAAAAAATGACCACTCCCTTACTATGGCATAGAATAGAACATCATTCAATTCCAACTAACCGTTTCTATGGAGACACCAAACTCCTGTCCCACGTCACCAGAGCCACTTAGATTGTATAGGGGTTTAACGGGTCTCCTGTATGACATCAGCGCCATGGTGGCAGTAGCGGTGGCTGAGGGGAGAACTAAAATTGGGGATCTATACTGAATGAAATCCGCGCCACGGTGGCTGCAAAGGGAACTAAATGGTTGGTGTCCTAGCTGGTTCCTGCGTGCTACTCATATCTGTGGTTCTACTCTGGGGAACCAGCAGTCACAGGGGACAAAATGGCGGCCAACAGGCGATTGTCAGTTAGTCTTATATAGTGCAATATTATATGAATTGTGACTCGATGAATATATATATCGATATATAAGTGTAACAGGTCGACTGAGCAGTGGCAAGCAAGAGAACTATAAAATCAAATCTGGTATCTCTATGCTGACCAGCGGCTCACTGATACCAAGGTTACATTAGGGGACAAGATGGCGGCCTACTAGTAGTGAACTGCTGCACTCCTATACGACACTAGAACACCCAGGTACTTCAGGTAGTCGGGGGCTAAACTCTATCTCCTTATCAGGTTAATCCCCTCATTTCACACCTGGAACAAAGGGACTGATAAGAAATTCATGCACCCATAAAGCACTGCTCTGGATTCGGGGCCGAACCACAATGCATTGCTCTGAGTCAAGATGGCCGCCCCCATAGCCTAATGCACTAGTGCCGTATATATATAGTCAGGTATGGCACACAGGAGTCCCTTATACTACTACTACACCTGTATTCCCATTATTGGCATATACCCCACACCCCAGCCCCCCCCACCTCCATTGTCCCCCCCCCAGCCCCATCTCACCCACATTCAGCGCACCAATAGGTCTGAATGTTTAACCCCTTTTTATTGAGTATGTTGACTTCCCAGGGATCCCTGTCAGAGTCCTGTTGTCCGCACGCCACACTTTCCCCTGTGCGACTGTTGACTCTAACCACAGAGTAGTACACCAAGGGGTATGCATAAACTTTACATGTCAAACAAGTCCTTATTGTCCACAAACCCAGAATTGCACGTTTGTATATAGTTCACAGGTTAAAGGGGCGTCCATTCACAGCCAAAAATAAGTATCTCATTCCAAAGAAATAAGATTATTAAACTCGACTGGCGGACAACCGATTGTTTAACGATTTTTTTTTCTGAATACAAGTGGTTTGTCCGCTAGACGAATTTAATAGTCTTATTTTATTGAGATGAGATAATTATTTTTGGCTGTGTTCGGTGGGGATCTGGAACTCTAGATAGTTATTATCATAAGAAGAAATTCTTGTCTCCTTCTAGGTCCTGTTATAACAAAGCTTTCCTTCGACAAAAACTAACAGAACAATTATACTCGGACCACTTATTGTGTCAAACCATAAAATGTTATAAACTTCACATTCCCACCTACCACAAAGAGGTACACTGATATTCTTTAGCTCCCTATACACCTATCTCTCAGTCACTAGTGCCTAACCAATTTAGTATTTTTTGGCTCCCTATACAACCAACCTAGGTTGGTTATGCTAGGTTTCAGTGATTCCCTTTGAGTAAGGCATTAATCATATGTAGCTTTGCCTCAGTCATTTTTGAATAGCGCTTGATCATGCCTGACCAATGTCCCCATGACTAACCTGGAATAGCCATTCAGACTAAGGGCCGGGGCATTTAGGTTCTCTGTTCAATGATAATCTCTATGCCATGAAAAATAATAACACTAGAACACTACACTTAAACATATTAAACTGATTTCTAGTTCTGTAAATTCGCGCCTATCATCTAGTTAAATTGTCCGAAGTCTAATTCATTTTTTAAGAAGGCACAACCATTTCTGCCCTCTGGCTATGATCCTATTACACACGGAACACGAAGTGCGTGTGTTGGGGTATAGAGGCGTGTTGGTTTCAACTCTTTTGTTTTTAACCCTTTAAGGACCGCAACTTACTTTAATACATCATGTCCCTTGTCGTCATGATACTCGAATGCATCATTGGGGAGTACACTCACCAAGGCTGCATGAATGCATCATGCCGATCCTCCGGGAGTGTATCACCCCAATGGGCTCAGCATCAATCACATATTGGGTCGACATGATGCTTGAATGCAGCACTAGCGAGTTACTCGGCAAGGCTGCATTTATGCATCATGACCACAAATGGGCACAATGCATACATTGAAGCACTATGCCGCTCTTATATAGGGTTAAAAAAACTGATGAAAGATCATTCTCCGATCTTTGTTCACGTCAGACGCTTATGATAATGATTGAAGACTCTCGCCCCAGTCACGTGACTTTACCAACTCTCACCTGTAATCACACGAGAATCACGTGACATAATCCCGCCGGACATGCGCAGTCAGCCCCACTGAGACGCTGCCTCGTTATGGAATCTCATACCAACCCTTATCTGCATATCCCCCCAATCCCCCCCAGAAGCCCAGTGGGTTTAATTGATTGTTAACCCTTTAAGGAGTGCATCATGCCCCAGTGCATCATGATGCAGCAATGCACTGCCAGCTAGTAACCTCATGCATCATGCCAAAGCCCTTGGGGAGAGTATCAATCCGGTAGCGACACGGTAGAGTTACTCGCCAGGGCTGCTTTAATATATCATGACAACAATGGGCGATAATGCATTAATTAAAGCACGATGCGGTCCTTAAAGGGTTTATCGATTATTAATAATGTGTAAGCCCTTCACGCCTATCGAGCACCCTCTACGCATTATATAGCTGTAGATATATACACAGCGTCTACGTCATTAACCCGTCATTGCCATGACGTTGTGTGCATTACGTCATAGCTACTGTATGACGTATCAATACATGACGTCATAACCACTGTGTGACGTGTCGATATATGACGTAGTAGGTGTCATGTGACGTGTCAGCGTGTTTGTCCATGACGTGTCGGCACGTGACGTGACAATTGGACGTCGTGTGTTATGAAGTATTTAACGAGGTAGGACTATGTGGGGTTATTTGAGAAGGAAAGGCAGAAAGAAAAGGTAAAGGATATTGGAAGAATTAGAACGGAAGGAATGAATTAATTAGACTATTATTAATTATACTTTGAGGCATATCAAGAACGACGGGAATGTTAAGAAGAAATTTTTTTTTTAAATCGGGGGAAAAAAAGACAGTGGAAAAGAAGTGACTCTGAAAGTTAAGTTGACTATCAAAATTAAGTTTCCAAATACTTTCAACGCTACAAAATATTCACTTTCGGACCAGATGTCCCTATAGTCTAACGCCCACATGTCTGTTGTCAAATGATTGCCATAACAATTAATTATGAGCATGAAAATTAATGACATGGGGTATTATGAGACTTATAATAGAAGAGCTACAATAGGCCCATCTGTGACATGGCCCAGTGTCCCCTCATGGGTCTCCCCATAGTCACTTTGTCATGGTTACTTGCCTCTGAATGATTAATTATTCTATTTAATGGAGTTTAATTAACGAGTTGTGAGTAGTATTTGGCACACGTACCATGTATTTGTAGACCTAGCCAACTGGATGATACATGTATTACCGGGCCACCGGGGTGTAGACACTGAAAAGGAGTTGATTAGTATTTGAGTATTTTGAAGCAGACTGGCGAGTAACTCGCATTGGTGCGATGGCATTTTGCGTTAAGCACATGGCGGGTTAAGCACTGATAGGAGACAACCTTGCTCCTGCATATTCCTAAGTCTAATAGGTTAGGTTTAGAAAAAAAGCCCCACTCCACATAATTATCTACAGAAGTCCTATTATAGTTATACGAATATACCAGAACTTTAGAATTAAACGAGTACACCATTAATAGGACAGCCCACACAGGCTGAGATAGGGGAATTAGTTCCTATTAAACCCGAGTCGTAATACAAGATTTAGACTCAATGCAGTTAACCCTTCAAGGGCCACATATAGGGCTTAAATGCATTACGCTATTTATCGTCATGATGCATGAATGCAGCCCCAGTAGCTCGCCAGTGCTGCATTGAAGCATCATGCCGTCACTACAGGGTTGATGCACCCCCGAAGGGTCGTCATGATACATAAATGCAGCCTTGGAGGGTACGCTCACCAGGGCTGCATTCATGCACTCAGGGCAAAATACCTTAACACACTATGGGGTCCTTAAAGGGTTAAGTTAAATCAGTGTGACACCATACACTGAGCTCTCTCCACACCCAGTACCTTTGGACAGAGGAGAATACCAGTGTAATTAAAACGTACAGCCTGACAGACGGAGGGAGGGTTGAGGGATGAGGTCAGGGTAACCCTCTAAGGACAGCATGATGCCTTAATGTTAATGTTCATTTATCTTCATGATGCACCAATGCAGCACCGGCGAGTAACTCACCATGCAGTGCTGCATGAGTGCATCATGACGGTCCTTCATAACTGTATCAACCACACAAATCTGCATTGATGCAGCACTAGTGAGTTCCACACCAGTGACCAAGGCTGCATTCATGCATCGGCCTATAGCCAATAGAATAGTGTATTAAAGCGCCATACAGGGTGAGGGTGTATCAGATTGGAGATCAGCAGGGTGACAACGATGGCGTCTATGGGCGTCAGGAGACCCCCAGATAAGACCCTGGTACCGAGCCAGCACCCCGCAGCAATAGGCAGATAGCGTGAGGCGACCTCGGGGGGGGGGGGGGGGGTAACCCTCTAAGGATGGCATCATGCTTTAATACATCATCCCTTTGGTGTCATGATGCATGAATGCAGCCCTGATGAGTCTACTCACAAGTGATGCATCTAAGCATTATGATGACACTATGGGGTTGGTACACTCCCATGTTTTAGGCATGATTCATGCCATGATGATGCATGGATGCAGCACTGGCGAGTTACTTGCCAGGGCTGCATGAATGCATTACGGCGAAGGGTATAGCATCCTTAAGTGCTATGCATCCTTTAGAGGGAGGGGGCGGTCCAACCAGGTCCGCCCAGCCAATATTGTGCAATATCTTGATTTGAATAATTTATATCGACTCGTCTAAAGATCAACTGTTAGCACATAATGATAATCATCTCACACTTGGCATTTTGAACCATCTGGAAGACTTTTGTAATTATTCCATTTAATCAAAGTCAAGATACTATCTGACACTTTGTGACACTATGAAAGCAACCATTCTCATTCTCATTCATAAAATGCTCTACTCTTGGTCAATACGTCCCACATACTGACCAGTAGTTAGTGCATCTAATACAAACCAGTGGTCAGGCCTTGGGGCTATGTACAAAGGCCTGTCTGCAGGTCTGGCAATGCTACAGCTGGAAAAAGCTGCCGTTAGCGAAGGGTCAGCATGATGCTTGAATGCGGCCCTGGCGAGTTACTCGCCAGGGCTGCATTCATGCATCATGATGACCAAGGGCATGATGCATTAAGGCATCATGCCGTCCTTAAAGGGTTAATTAATTACGCATAGAGAATACTGCATTTGAAGGTTTGCAAGATTGATTTCCTTTGTGTTTGATATTCACCACACTCCCTACCCTAGGTTTATGAAACTGCTGAAAATTACCTTAAGGTCTCTTCAGCTTTATCAAGTAGACAGTGTCTCTGCCTTTTTTAATTGCTTAGATATACTAGCCCTTAATCACCATGCTACATGAATGCATCATGTTGGCCCTGCATGACTGTATCAACCCCATGGGATTGGCATGATGCATATAATATTATACAACACTGATGCATCCATGCATCACGACCATAAAGAACATGATGCATTAAAAGACAATGCGAGCCTTCAAGGGTTAAAGGGCTCAAATAGAGACTATATAGACTGTATTTGAAGGTTTGCAAGATTGCTTTGGTTTGTGTTTGATATTCACTTTGCACCTATATGATTGTATGCAGCTGTTGAGAATTACCTTTGCTATATTTTCTTTGTGTTATAAAGAGGAAAAGTATTATGTGCACTATGCTATTATTGGCCTTGTATAACAGTAGGAAATATCGGTGTCTCATATATAAATATCTGTTTGACCACCAGAGGAAGGGAAGTAGATATTGTAATAAAGAAGATTTTTTGAATTTTTGAATTTTTTTTTTAATAAAGAAGATGGTGGGGTAAGGTTGCCAGGGAGCTTGTTTGTTCCGTTAGGTGCTGAATTACAGCAATCTCCAACCACAGGTGTACGTCCCCCGTCACCCCTGTAAGGACAGCATGATGCATTATTACATCATGCCTTGGTCGTCATGATGCATGAATGCAGCCCTGGCGAGTAACTCGCCAGTGCTGCATTCAAGCATCATGCCGACCCTAAGGGTTGATATACATACATCCGAAGGGTCGGCATGATAAACTTATTTAATGCCGCGGGTGCATTGGTGCATCATGACGACAAATGTTATCTTTTAGCGATATGCATCCTTAAATGGTTATATGTAGACACCAGACAATGGGTCTCAAGATGGGCTCAAGTATCATTACTTTCTTATGGGAACAACCCTCCCCCCCACCTCCCCACAAACACACACAAACTATACATATAGACCACATACATGGGAGCATATACTATGTATATAAAGTCTCAGCACAGCGCCATGACAGCAAAAACAGTGGCAGGGAATGGAACTAAAATGTCTCCGATATTTCCTCACTTCTAAAACCTTCCACCTCATTACGGCTATTTATTTGAGTGATACGAGGATCTTAAAAGTGTCGATCGGGGGACAAAATGGCGGCCGGTGCAGTGTGAGCCGCTAGAGGGGTATACAATGCGTCCCCTGGTTGTGACATATACTGCAGGTAGGGAGTCAGTGAGGTGTAGCCGACCTGAACCAAGCCGTCACTGGGGGGTATTTACCTGTGTTACCATGGTTACCAGGTGAATAGGGCCTCCATCTTAACCCTCTAAGGACTGCAGACTGCTTTAAAGTGCTGTGCCCTTTGTTGGTAGAATGCATGAATGCAGCCCTGGGGAGTAACTTTGCTAATGCTGCATTCAAGCATAATGTCAACCCTACAGGGTTTATACACTCCCGGAGAGTCGGCCTGATGCATGAATGCAGCCCTGGTAAGTAGAGTCACCAGGGCTGCATTCATGCATTATGACGACCAAGGGCATGGCACATTGCAGCACTATGCGGCCCTTAGCGGGTTAGTAAGACCTGTGTCAGGTATGAATACATCTGTAAGTTGTTACCTGCAGCCTATTCAGTCAGGTGTGTACGGGGCCTCTGCAGTCCCCATCACACTTAAGGAAGAGTCATTTTTACATGGACTGGGGGGGGGGGGGAGGCTGGGTGTATAAAATAAATTGGACCTCGTAAATGGGGGGGGGGGGGGCAAAATTCTACTGAGAGGAGGGGGGTAATGACAATGCTTCAGGGGGGGAAATCTACGCACTACAGAGCTTTATATTTTTTTTTTGGCGGGGGGGGGGGGGGGGGTGAGGAAGAAAATGGAAGCCTCTTACAAGGGGGGGGGGGGTGTGGATGAAAATAATTGCAGAGTACATACTTTTAAATTCACCCCCTCCCTGTTGTTAAAAAATGGCTAGTCCATTATGTATGGAGTCGTGTGTCAGCATGCTTTATTGGTAGGTAGACAGCCACACGTGTTCTCCTAAAGCACATTAATGACTTCTTCTCAAGACGCTGCTCTTGAAATCCCTTCAAATTACAAAATAAATCTGAAGGAGTAAAACACAAATCAGAAAATGTGTCACGTAAATCAATGTTTTTTCTTCTTATTTCCGGTGTCATCTTCTCCTGTTCTGACCTGCATTCTAGAGGCTGACTTTTAGTTATTTTTAAAGGCCGGTGTTCTTTTCAAAATTGATGTTGTCTCTTTATGTCAGATACCGAAACCCCAGGGGCGCAGATTAGGAATTTTGAATTTAAAAAGAAACAAAAAAAAGCTTAATATGTCAGGGAGTCGCTTTTAGAGTCCTGGGGAGAGTTACCTCAGTGATCAAGTCGGGAGTCACAGTGCTTCTACTTCTTTTCCCTATGTTGGTCCACCACCAGCACACTAAGCTACATAGGGGGGGCAGGGACAGGGACAGGGACAGGGACAGGGACAGGGACAGGCAGACTAGAGAGAGAGTGGGACAGAAAGAGGGAGGCATGGAGACGGAGAGGTAGAGGGAGAGATGGGGGTAATGAGACGATGGAACGAGTCTGGCTTTTAAGAGTCCACCTGAAATGGTATTCAATATCATCCTGTTTCTATTTAAAATGTTGGCCAATGCATGTCTATTGGCTTCGTTTTTAGAGGGAACATGCACATTTGAGCTTCTAAATCCATTGTGAGATTCACCGGTGGAGACTATTCTCTCTTAAAAAGACAAGAAATGTTGTCTTACCCCCAAAGAACCAGCTCTATTCCCAGGGGACAAAACAAAGATGGCAGCCTTCACTGTATGCCCAGTTTATACCTATATAGCCGTATATAGACCGCTCCTCTCAGACTCCCTAGTAGTTCACATAATATAACCCTTTAAGGCCAGCGCACGATCATGCATGATTCTCCTTTAGTGGTCATGATGCATAAATGAAACTATGGTAAATAACTCACCAGTGCTGCATTCAAGCATCATGCCAACCCTACGTGGTTGATACAGCACAGCGAGTGTCTCGCCAGAGCTGCAGTGATGCATCATGACGCTGCAATGGTGCATCATGACCATGAATAAGTATGGCTCCTTTTGGCATCATGTCACCGTTAAAGGGTTAATACCTGAAGGTCTAGGATGGGCTGGAGTCGGTTTAACATGCTAGACATGTGTGTGTGCTTGTTGGGGGATGCCACCTTCTGGAGTGAGTGCCCTCTCCACGTGAGGGGGGGGGGGGACTTTACACCTCCCAGGTCTAACCCTTTAAGGACCACATAGTGCTTTAATACCATATATCTTTGGTCATCGTGATGCATGAATGCAGCCCTCTCTACTCGCTCTCTACTCATCACAGCTGCATTCAGGCATACTGTATCAAGTAGAGTCGCTTTGATGCTTGTATGTAGTACTGGCGAGTTATTCGCCAGGGCTGCAATAGTGCATCATGATCGCAGATGGCTATATGATGCATTAAAGAGCTTTAGGCCTCTACGCCCTCACGATTTAACTATTTTAGCATGGCATCCGTCCACCTTTTGCCCCCATGGTCAGGTTACCCAAGAGGTAATGCACTCTTTTTTATCTACACTAACCCTTTAAGGGCGGCATGGTGCTTTAATGTGTACGCCCTTTATCGTCATGATTGCAGTACTGGTGAGCAACTTATCAGGGCTGCCTTTAAGCATCACGCCAACCCTACAAGGATGATACACTGTCTAAGAGTCGGCATGATGCACAAATGCAGCCATGGGGAGCTATACTTGCCTGCATTCATGCATCATGACGACAAAGGGTATAGCACATTAAAGCACTATGCGACTGAGGGCACTATGGATGCACCAGTTGCCCAACTTACCCCAGTTAGAAGGGAATGGGGTTTGCAGATATACATTTAAAACATATTGTATAAAGTCTGACTACCAATGTAAATCAATGCATTAGTCTCAATAGATCTACCACAATATGATATCTCCTATTTTCCAGACCATATCCATTTTATTCCAAACACTTTAGTTTGATTACACCTAATAAAGTAAATATTATCAATAAAATTAATATGTGCACACCCTCATTACTCCCACGTATTAGCCTCATAAGGGCCCCCCATTTACACAGATATATACATCGAGCTATTTCTCCTGTAAGAAATTCCCAGGTTGAATAATCAGGAAAGAAAATGGGGCTAAAAACTAATCTTTGCTCATATCAAAAACAGAAGACTGCTGGTGTGTGAGAGTACTGTGCCCAGCACACCCCAGCCACCTGAATACATAATAACCATTAAGGGCCGCATAGTGCTTAAATATACTATGCCCTTGGTCGTCATTATGCATGAATGCAGCCCTGGGGAGTCTACTTACCAGGGCTGCATTCACGAGTCATTCCGATCTTTCAGGAGTGTACCAACCCCTATTGGGTCATCGTGAAGCTTAAATGCAGCACTGGTGAGTTACTCACCATGGGCTGTATTCATGCATTATAACGACAAAGGGTACAGCACATGAACCCCTATGCTTCCCTTAAAGGGTTAAATAAATATGCAGGCTGTGTGTTTGTCTTTGCTTTCATTTGCCGTGTCTTTATTCGCAGCGTCGCGCGCAGTGTACTGCGTCTGTGACGTCAATGGTAATGTGTGAGTGAGGCGCCATCTAGTGTGGGAATTAGGTACTACATTCTGCATCTCAAGGCTGTCCCTCGTAAGGTGATCTACCTCTGAGACCCCAGGTCTGCAGATTCTATAATCTGCCCCATGTTAAAGGTGGGGCCAGGATAAGTTGTATAATCTGTTGAAGTCTATACTTTGGGGAGATCAAGTCTTTATTGGAGTAGCCTGCTGAATTACAATGAATGGGTGCCTGGGAAACCTTTTTAACCAGACAGATTGTTTTCATGTCTAAAAATAAAGTTTTAGGAGACCAAGTCTTGAAATTGTTTAATCTGCTTAAGGATTTGAGGAGATTAAATTATGAAATTGCATGATAATTTGTTTAGACTTTCACTTCGGTGACACCAGGTCTTTAAGGTGTATACATATGCAGGCACCTCATTAGGAAAGTATCAAACTAGTTAGACCAGAAATGAACACATAACCTTGAGACAGCACGATATCCTTAAAGGGGCATTCTCACCACTCGTACTTACCACATAGCAGACTAGAACAGTACTAGAATTGTGAGTGGGAAACGCTCGGTGACATTGGCGGATACAGGGGGGTGGCCCGACGGGCCTTGGCCCCCCCCCCCAAAAAAAAAAAGTGGAAAGAAGTCCGTCCCAAAAAGTGTGAGAATGCACCATTTCAAATCTAGACCATCAACATTTTCTTAGGGGACATGCCCCCAAATTCCCTTTGTATGGCTGCTGCAACTCGCTCGCGGGAAACAAGGCAGTTATTCCAGATTGGCCAGGTTTGGGCCCCTCCCCCCATTCTAGACAATCCTGGATCCGCCACTGGGTGAGAATGCCACTTTAAAGGGGCAAATACCCATACCACCAAGAACCCAGCCTGTTCTGAACCAGGATACAAAGACACAGTCTGCTCTCACTATATAATCTGGGGTTTCTATACCTTATTGTGTGCTCCCATTGTTGGGGACAATCCCCTTAAATAGCTGAAGTCACCAGGTGTAATGGTATATTGTCAAGGTACATTCTGTAACTATTTCATCATCATTAGGTCAGCGTACATCAGCTATTGGGTGACAAGGAGCACCCAAGTTGGCAACAACAGCTACAACAGCAACAACACCTGTAGGCTTTAGTTTAACCCTTTAAGGACAGCTTAGCACTTTAATACATACTCCATTTGCCTTTGTCCTAATGATCCATGAATGCAGCCATAGTGAATTCCTCTCCAGTGCTGCATTCATGCATCACAGACACACTATAGTAGAGATGGTTGATACACTCCTAAAGAGTTGGCATGATGCACCAATGCAATGAGTTACTCACTAACAATAATTGGTAATCAATATGATAGCTGAACATCATCCAGTGTCTAGAGGGTTAGGGGATATGCAGTCATTCTGCCATAGGGGTTACCAGGTGCACTCCACGACTCCCTGACTGTTCCCACAATGCTGAATGGGTGTAGTTTTCTGTACACAGTACAAATGGTGGGGGTTAGTTTCAATCCCATGGGCATCTATTGTATAATAGAGCACACATGTGTGGTAAGTTTATGGATGGACCAAGGAATAACAGGTGCAAAATGAACCTTTTCCATGTATACATACATACATACACACACACACACACACACACACACACACATATATATATATATATATATATATATATATATATATATATATATATATATATATGTGTGTGTATATATATATATATATATATATGTATATATATATATATATATATATATATATATATATATATATATATATAATATATGTACTAAATTTCATTTTATTTCATGATTCAAATTATGTGCATTTCCAGCCTCTGACTTCTACAGTTGTACAGTCACTCCCCTTTCAGTGACCATCCAGGCATAGGGAGTAGCAGGGGAGTAAGTACGAGACTCCCTGGGAGCTCTAATGGGATCCCCTTTTATACATCACAAAGGGTGAAGTACAATGATGTTCAGACTGTAGAAGAGGCCAGACCCTACAGCATTGTGTGAGTGTGTGTACAGTTAATTAACTAATCAGGTCACCCACATTCACCATTATAACACCCGACCTAGCTCTTTAAGGGCAGCATAGTGCTTTAATAATGTGGTATGTTGTCTGTCGTCATGATGCATTCATGCAGCCTTGGTGAGTAACTTGTCTGAGCTGCATTCATGCATCATGCCGACCTTTCGGCAATGTGTCAACCGAGTATGTTCGGCATGATGCTTGAACGCATTCATGCATCATGCCGACAAAAGGAATAATGTATTAAAGCAGTATGTAGCCTTTGCAGGGTTTGTACTCACCGCTAGCTGCTGGCATAATAATAACTGGGGAAGTGAAATAATGGTCTCAACTTGAGTATGATAAAATAACTACCCTGAAGTAATTAACCATTCATCTGTCAGACACCGTCTAGCATGCTTTGGAGTATCAGTCAGTGAAGCCTTTAAGGCTGGCATGATACCTCACTGCATTTATACAGCATGAAAACAGGGGCATAATGCATTAACACATGTATACTGCTCCTAAAGGCGCAGATCTCGGTACCCCTCCAGCGACAGTCAGAGTGGAGCCGGGACAGATACTCAGCCCTATATATAGGGGTGCTGGGAGTTTAAAGGATTGAACATACTAGCTAGAGAACAAGAGGTAGACAAAGCTAAATTAGAAAGAAAGCATCCCTTGGCAATGTTACATAATATTCCTATCTTTCTGCATGGTATACTATATATATGGAGGGATGTAGCTCTCTGAACATCCATTCCCCTTTTCTTATATAAGGTAGATACCAAGCTATGTATGGCTCTGCTCTAGATAGGGGAGGGACCCTGCCAATGACATGGAGGTGAAGGATCATTGATTATTTAACCCTTAAAGGCCAGCATACTGATTTAATGCAGTGTGCCCTTCGTCGTCATGATGCATAAATGCAAATCACCAGGACTGCATCATGCACCATATCCTGCAGGGTTGATACCTTCCCATAGGGCTGGCATGATGCACCAATGCAGTGCCGGCAATTCATTGGTGCATCATGCTGACAAATGTCACCTATTAGCATGATGCCATCCTTAGAGGGTTAATAACAGGGAGTGGGATGAGTGCACCCACAGGCAGGGTCCATGTTACCTGTGCGTATCCTATACGGGACTAGCGCATTAGGCTACGGAGGCGGCCATCTTGACTCAGAGCAATGCATTGTGGTTAGGCGCCAGACTCCAGAGCAGTGTATCACTGGTGAATTTCTCATCTTCACATTCTTGATCGAGTACATTCCCTTTGTTCCAGGTGTGAGGGGAGGGGATCAGCTTGATAAGGAAATAGGGTGTAGCCCCCGACTACCTGAGATACCTGGATATGCTAGTGCCGTTTACATGTACAACATTGTAACAGGTCATCATGCGCAGGCCGCCATCTTGTCCCCCGAGTGATGCTGCTTGTTCCCGTAGACTATTGAAGGTGCAGGCTGGTGTGGCTACTCAGGGGATTACAGCATTGATACTGGTTATATGGTATGTAATTTATTTTAGTTCCCTTACCAGCCACTGCCATCACTGGCGCTGCAGTGAGGCTGTTATTCCCCCATTCTTTTTGTCTGTGCACTGTGGCTATAGATCGGGTTGTACTGATCACTGGTATATTGATGCACACACCCCCACTGATGTAGTGTACTGTTGATCAGTGGTACTGACACGTGGGTACAGGTATACAGTGTAAGGGAGTGGTCATTTTTTAACAGGGGGGGGGGTACAAAAGGAATTTAGACCCCTCTTCAACCCCTTTTTAGCGAAAAAGCCCGCGCATTACTATAGCTCAAAGGAGTCAGCTGTGCTCAATTTCAACTTGCCTGAGGGGGGGACCAAAATATTTCAACCCCTCCGCTGGGGGGGACCAAAAAGATTTCGACCCGCTCCCGCAAAAATCCACCGCCCCCCCCCCCTGTTGTTAAAAAATGAACACCCGCTAAGTATATCAAAGTGTGTTGGTGGTCATGATGCACACCCACATTCTGCTACATATATAGGGGTGAAGAGTATTGCTTGGTGGGTGTGGCCATTACTTGATCTGGTACTGGTGAGATGAGCATTTGCTATTGGGTACCAGTTTCACTCTAAGGAATTAAAAGTGAAGGGAATTATGTCATTGGTCTAAAATGTAAAACATGTGCCCACAGACTGTGTTGTAATTACAGAAATAGTAAGACACCCACCCAGAGAAACTTTTACAACCACAGAAATATTTAAACACCCACCCAAAGAAAGTTACAGAACTACAGAAAGAGTAACCCTTTCCCACCACCCTCAGAGAAGGCATAGCATATTTGTGGAAATAGCATCAGTCAGGGATGCTAGGCTATTTTAGTACTCTTTTCTTTCTTACTATGACAAGCTAAATGACACTGCAATCAATGGTATAGACACTAGGGGTTAGAAATTAGGGAAACTAGGGCGATAAGGCGTGGTCGTATTGCGCATTCAGACTTGAGTAAGCAAATCACACTGTAAGCTTATAAATAGTTCTGTTTTATGGATCGCTGCTAAGTGTACTTAAGATGTCCTATATATACACGCGTTAATAGAAATAATAGACATACTTGTCTTTACTCTAACTATAGGCATCTAACACACTGACTGCAGCGCCATGGTAGGAATAGTGGTGGCAGCTAAGGGAACTATAAACATGACTGGTATCTTTGCCAGTGCATATACAGACTAGTGCCTCATTCTAAAAACTTATAGGATTGTAGCAACAAGCAATATGGGGGGACAAGATGGCGGCCTACCGGGGGACAAGATGGCGGCCTGCGCATGTTGAGCTGTTAGAGTGCTATATCTGTATAAATAGCACACACCTGAGGTTAGTGGCCATGCGTCAGGTGAGGCCTGTGCCAAATCAAGAACTTAACCCTTTAAAGACTGCACCATGTCTAAAGGTTACATGTTCATTTGTCATAATGATGCACTGCTGGCACTGCATTGGTGCATCATGCCAACCCTTTGGGAGTGTATCAGCCCCATGGGGTCATCAGCATGATACATGAGTGCAGCCTTGGCGAGTTACTAACCAGGGCTGCATCCATGGCTCGCTATACAACGAAAGGGCATGTTGCATGAAAGCACTATGCAGCCCTTAAAGGGTTATTTAATTAGTGGTAGTGGATTGATGAATGGAGATTCCTGCTTTATCTCATCTCTGTCAGTCGTCCAGGTAATCACGTCATTAGTACACGTCATGGGGAATACACACGGGGGGGGGGGGGGGTACTTTGTTTTATTTGTTAACCATTTGGAAACAGCATGATGCCTTAATGCATTATACCCTACATCGTCATAATGCCCTAGTGAGTAACTCGCCAGTGCTGTATTGAAGCATTATGCCGATCCTACCGGGTAGAGACACTCCCGAAGGGTCGGTATGATGCACCAATGCGTCACCAACCCTAAAGCATCATAACTACCATGGGCATAGTTCATTTAATTAAAACTGTATGTGCCCCTTAAATGATTGATAAAAATGATGGGTGGTTGGGGCACCCCCGCCCCCCACTAATAGAAGCAGATCATTCACAGCTAGCCATGACCCACAATGACCCATTGCTGGGCATAAGATACCATTATATGGACCGCCCGATGAAATTCAGACAATTAATTATACCATTTAGTATGGTGCATGTACTAATTACATGTATACGGATTTGAAGAAAAACATATTCATTAGTCTAATGAAAGACAGATTAGATGTGACCTGTCAGATACCATCAGATGCCATCTGATGGCCTGGTGATAACAACACATGCCCCAGGGAATACATCATTGCTTGCTAGAGATAATACACCAGGTGTCATTGCACTGTTGTAAAATTATTTTTTTTTAAATATTACAGAGAAATTACAAAGAACCGCTGTAAAAACTTTACTCCCACAAACAAAAATAAATAGGGTGACCAAGTACTATCTTGTAGAGTTGCTCCTGTGATTTAAATATTTTTTTTTTATTAAACCGTTTGTGGCACCCATGGGGGAGTGTGTGTGTTCACAGAGAAAAGAAACAGCGTCAAAGCTAGGGGAGTCCAGGTTGCCTCTAGAATGACTCCCCTCTCTAGGGGAGCCCTGGTTCTTATTTGACTCCCCTAGGTGAGTCAGTAAGCTTTGTGACTCCCCTTTGTGACTCTTCCCTAGGTCAGCCAGGGAGTCACCTGGGCTCTCTTAGACAGCCTTGGCTCCCCTAGAGAGGGGAGTCATTCTGGAGGCAACCCAGACTCCCTTTTGACGCTGTTTGTTTTCTCTGTGTTTGTTTGATGTTTGTCCTGAAATGAGCTGACAGTTTGACCCGCCCTGTACAGAAGGTGGATGAGCCGTATGTGTAATCACTGACAGGGCAGTAATTAACCTTTTAACCCTTTAAGGACAGATGTCGCTAAAATGTGACATTTGTCGGCACGATGCACCAATGTAACTGGCTGGTGCTGCATTGCTGCATCATGATGTCCCTTCGGGAGTGTCTCAACCCTGTAGGGTCAGCATGATGCTTGAATGCAGCACTGGCGAGTTACTTGCCAGGGCTGCATTCATGCATCATGACAACCGACTAAGGGCATGATGCATTTAGGTATCATGCGTCCTTAAAGGGTTAAGTGTCTCCTCCCTGTTGTCATCTCTTGCGCTTCTCAGCAGGGTTAAGGGCTGCATTTTGCTTAAACGTGCCATGTCTGTTGTCATAATGCTATATGAATGCAGCCTTGGTGAGTTACTGCCCAGGGCTGCATTCATGCATCATGACGATCCTTTAGAATGTATCAACCCGCTGGGATCAGTGTGATGCTTGAATGCAGCAGTAGTGAGTTACCTGCCGATGCTGCATCATGACAAAAAAGGGCATTGTGTATTTAAGTTGTATGTGGCCCTTAAAGGGTTAATTTGCACCAATCTACTTAGGAACAGGAACGGAAATGGGGACCAACAAAATACAGCGTAGATAGAGTTGGAACATTGTAGTGATCGGTTATAGTCTATTTATACTTATATAATAATGTAATTAGGGCTCCTGTGCAGGCCGCCATCTTGTCCCCCAATATGCCGCCATCTTGTACCCCTAATGATTTCGCTTGTTCCCACAGACTTGCTTCTACTAGTTGTGGGATCCATGGGGGATATTCCGTATCAACTGGCAAATGTACTGGTTACATTTTAGTTCCCTTCTATGCCACTCGTATTGCCTAAATGGTGCTGCAGTCGACCCAAATGTCACTGCTTGTGCTTGTCAGATTGTGAGCACTAATAGTCTATGTAACCAGCAACCAGCGAAGCCAAGTTATGTGCGTCTATTCATTTCAGATGCCATTGCGACTTGCATCCTATAATTTAACTCTTTTAGGGCAGTAGGGTGCTTGAATTCCCATATCATCATATTGCACGTATGCAGGCATGGCCATGCATTCATGCATTGAATTGTAAACGTGTATTTATTCATCAAATGATTTTCCAAATAACGTCAGTATTCAATGTACATGTCGTAACCACAATGATACACGTAATCATGAATGGTACGACATATACCTGGGCCCATTTAGGGGCTTAATATACCTTAATGAGTACATCTAAGATATCTGTTATTATTGGCTTTGGGACCTTGTCCCCAAAGCCATTGACACCACACAGAGAGAGTTGGAAAAAGTAGCAAGAAAAGACTAGCATAGGTCCCCTTGTTCATTGTTAATTAAGCCCTAGCTGGCCCTTAAACATTGCCTAGGACTGGTATCCCTATGTGTCCTTGCAGGTGTGTGCAAGACTAATTTAACCTAGATCTGGTTTTCAGTTACTGCATGTAGTACCAGTGTACCTTGTGGTAAGGCCTAGACATCTTGTGAACAGCCATATTTTGAGTTCTCTAATGTGGCTGTCAATGGCAAGGATAGGTACCAGCCTAATAACTATTGACTCCTATGTCAAGTCAAGCTGTCAATGTCAATGCCAATTCCCATACTATGCACATACAGGACCTGTACTAGAAGTTGAGTGGTCCAGGGTGGCTCTTGAAATCGCTCAAGCCCGCCCAAAGACAAACTGTGAAGTCCAACATGATTACCCCTCCCCACCCCACACACACATGCAAGAAACCACATGCAACAACCCTAAAATAAAATGTTGCCAACACAAGTCCTCCTTATGCCCCCTCCTTCTCCTCCCTCTGCCCCCTCCTCCTCCTCTCTGTGCCCTCTCCTCCTCCTGCTCCCTCTGCCCTCTCCTCCCTCTGCCCTCTCCTCCTTCCTCTGCCCTCTCCTACTACCCCATCTTTCCCCTCCTCCCCCCTCTACCCCATTTTCCTCCTTCCTGTTACCTACTCCCCCTCTGCCCCCTCCTCCTCCCTCTGCCCTCCCTTCTCCCTCTGCCCCCTCCTCCTCCCTCTGCCCTCCCTTCTCCCTCTGCCCCCTCCTCCTCCCTCTGCCCCTCCCTCTGGCTGCCAAGATGGCTGTCGAAAACTCAAGATTGTCTGATTTCCTTGTGTGATAAATGGATAATAGGGTTTTCTAGGATGTAGAATCCATTTTCAGGCTTAGATTTTCAGTCCGGGAAATTTCCAAGATGGCTGCCAAGATGGCCACCAAAAACTCAAAATTGTCTGATTTCCTTGTGTGATACATGGATAGCAGGGTTTTCTGGGATGCAGAATCCATTTTCATGCTCAGATTTTCAATCCGGGAAATTTCCAAGATGGCTGCCAAGATGGCCGCCAAAAACTCAAGATTGTCTGATTTCCTTGTGTGATACATGGATAATAGGGGTTTCTAGGATGTAGAATGCATTTTCAGGCTTAGATTTTCAATCCGGGAAATTTCCAAGATGGCTGCCAAGATGGCCACCAAAAACTCAAAATTGTCTGATTTCCTTGTGTGATACATGGATAGTAGGGTTTTCTGGGATGCAGAATCCATTTTCATGCTCAGATTTTCAATCCGGGAAATTTCCAAGATGGTTGCCAAGATGGCCGCCAAAAACTCAAGATTGTCTGATTTCCTTGTGTGATACATGGATAATAGGGTTTTCTAGGATGTAGAATCCATTCTTAGGCTTAGATTTTCAATCCGGGAAATTTCCAAGATGGCTGCCAAGATGGCCTCCAAAAACTATACCAGCAGCAGTAAAACCAATAAAAATCAAAAAGATTTAGCTAAGTGCATGTAAGTTAACTGACCATGCAGTATTGCTGCAAAGCATCACATATGAATTGCATTAGAACCCTAGACACACCAAAAAGCATAAATCTATGCCCCTTCGTTTTCTCACCTGTAGTTCATAACAATCCTATAAAAACCCAAAGCCACTACGGCTTTGCCGTAAAATCCTTGGATTTGTCCCCTTGTTTCTTATCAAAGTTCTTAACTCTAGATAATTACATGTTATTAAGTCAGTAAACATTTTGACATCATGCCTATTAAACCTGGAGGTTTGATACACAAATTGTTGGCCGCTGATGCATTGATGCATCATGACAACAAGCTCTCCTGAAGCCTTCAAGGCTTGAGACACTATGCTGCCCTGACAGGGTTAACCTAAATTATGCTGTATACAAGCTCTGTGCTAAACTTACACACTCAAGGTACATCACATAGTATGGCATGGATTGCTGATCCTGTGATATGAGAAGGGCCATAAAACACAAACGGCGTTGGTGTATATATATATAGTTCTAGCTTGGCTTGGTGTACCAGCGTATTTCACATGCGTCCACATGAGTAATATCTAAACCAGTTGCAGATCTATGTCTTTAATATTGGAAAGGAAATGGAGGGGGTTGAATCGGTCATCATCAACTTTGCTTTTATTGGCAACATCCTTCAGTATACGATATTTATATGAAATTGGTGTAATAAGAAAGCACTCAAATAGAAGGCTAACTATAACATGCCAGTCGGTATTAAACTTGGGGTCTCATTCCCTTTCAGCTAGTTTACATATTATCTTTGTCATTGGGTCCATTCAATGGGATATTGCCAATTTAACCTATTGCACCTGGTATATAAAATAATATTTGCTCTACTTTACAATATAGCCATCAAGAATACATATATGTTGTATCTAAGCTCATGACACACTTACTTTTAGCAAAGTTTACAAAAAGAATATAAAAACAAAGTGATAACATGCCACAGGGTATAACACTTGGGAGCCCTGTGCCAAAAACGCACACCACTTTAACTGTAAGAAACACACCCCCTTATTACCAGCCCTGGGTGGATTTTATGGGAGCCTATTATAGAAAATTCCTCTCCTGTCAAAGTCCTATAATTATGGTAACTGTCCCCGGTCTCACCCTTCCACGTGAGATCTCTAAACCACACGAGACGTCATTCCCACGACGCTAGGATCACGCGACCTTGACGGGCCCCAAGGTCAGGGGTCACGGTTTTGAGTGACCTTTGGGTGACCTTGTCACGCACGTCCAAGGTCAATTAACATACCTGGGAGATAGGACACACGAACCATCC
Organism: Harmothoe impar; assembly: GCA_947462335.1. Classification (NCBI taxonomy): domain Eukaryota; kingdom Metazoa; phylum Annelida; class Polychaeta; order Phyllodocida; family Polynoidae; genus Harmothoe; species Harmothoe impar. Next base: position 37,116,247 of record OX381717.1, on the reverse strand, counting down.
CTCACCCTACTGTAGTAAAGTAGGGGAGAGTAGGGGGGGGGGGTCGAGTGGGGAATATAGGAAACTGTGGTTATGAAGATACTCATAAAGTTACAGGCCTTTCATCCAGGTATAGCTACATGGCTTCTTTCCAGCTCCTTTCAGGGCTTATTGAAAGAGTATGACACTAGAGATTGTCAGACTATAAAGCCTTAATCAATTATATACATATAGTTTGATAGCATGCGAATAGTTATTGATAAAAATGAGACTATAGCCCTCCCTAAAATTAGCACGGAGACATGTTAAATTGACTCTAGCTCAGGGTTAACATTTTTTAACCCACGGTGGAGAGCTAAGACAAAGGGTTCGCACCTTGGTTATATTGCATACCGAAGGTTAAGTCAGATAGACAATGGTTATGAAAAGGTATGTAGATTAACCACAGCTTGCTGGTAGGGCGACTTGGGCTTTGCCCTCGTCTGGCCCCCACCAGCAAGCTGTGGTTAATTCTACATACCTTTTAATAACCATTGTCTATCTATTACATAACTACCACATATCCCTGAGTTTTCTATAAAAGGCCCTGTGTCTAGTTGGAGGGGCACTAGGATTCGGGTCTTTGAGCCCAGAATACCCAGCTATCTCAGCTGAGACAATAGATCAGTGTTTGGTGCAGTTTGGAGGCAGTGACAGGTGATTAGACAGCAAGCCGTGCGTGACCAGGTTAATGAGGACGCACCTCACCCCTCCCACCCCACTCACAAACAGCCATGTTCATCACCCAACTCCCTCCTCACTGCTTAAACCCCCAGCGCCCCTATATATAGGGCTGAGTGCCTGCCCCGACTGCTCTCTGATTGTTACTGGACCTGCAGTGAGATCTGCGGGTTTAAAACCCCAGCGCCCCTATATATAGGGCTGAGTACCTGTCCCGGCTCCACTCTGACTGTCGCTGCAGGGGTACCAAGATCTGCCTTTTTAAATACTTTAAGGATGCATGCTGCTGAAAGATGACATGTGTCGTCATGATACACCAATGCAGCACCAGCGAGTAACTCATGGGTGCATCATGCCGACCCTTCGGGAGTGTATCAACCCCATAGGGTCGGCATGATGCTTGAATGCAGGACTGGCGAGTTACTTGCCAGGGCTGCATTCATGCATCATGGCGACCAAGGGCATGATGCATTAATGCATTACGCGTCCTTAAAGGGTTAAGTGTCTCCTCCCTGTTGTCATCTCATTTCTGTCTTCCTCCTCCCTGTGTTCCTCCATTACTGCCTGTACCCCTCCCTCTACCCCTCCCTCTACCCCCCCCCCACCCCACACACACTGCTTGTCTTCCTGTCTCCCTCTCTCCCTGCCTCCCTGAATGGCTGCATGGCTGCCCCTCCATGCCTCCCTGCCTCACTCTCTCTGCCTCCTCCCCTGCCTCGATACTTGCCCCCTCCCTTCTCTCCCTCCCTTCACAGGATCTCTCCAACTCCCTACCACAATCCCCCCCCCTATATGTATGCCTTCCTCCCCTGCCTCCCCCCCCCCCCATCCGCCTCCATACCCCCCTTCCATATAAAGTATCCTCCCGACTCAATCCCTCACTGCTTGCCTGCCTGCCTCCTCCCTTCATGCCTTCATGCCTGCCTGTCTGCCTCCCCTTCCGTCCATGAATGCCTCCCTGCCTGCTTCTCCCCCCTCCCTGCCCCCCTCCCTGTAGGCCATATCTCTTAATGCTGCCCCTGTTTATCCTAACCTGGGTCGATGTCGATAGCTCATCAATACCTTATCAGCCCCGCCCCCTCCCCCCACTGACCCCGCCCCATTTGGCCGGATGTCCTCTCTCCAATCCCCAAGGAGGGGTGGCTGGCCGTCGCCGTTGGCACGGGTCTGCGCCGCCCCTGTTTCAGCCGGACCTCCTTATTACCCTTTCTGGCGTCACTTCCGCTTCCTGCAGTGACCGCCAGACAGCGCCACGCCCAGCTCACACCCTGGGCGAGATTTGGCGAGATGTGGACTCGTGCACTCGAGTTAATTGAAATAAAACAAGGAGCCATAAACCTATTGAAACGGGAACTGGTCCCTCCTGAACCAAAGTTGGCAAACTCAAACTCAAGTTCAGAGTTTTAGTCATTTCCTTATGGGTCTGGACCACGAAATCGGACATGGTATCAAACATGTGCATTTCTCAAAAGTGACTTGTGCCTTGGAGCTTTGAGTCACGAGGGTAAATTATAGAACGTTAAATTTTATTTCTTAAATAATTCGATATGGGACATGATACATTGAAAGACATATTTAGAGGTGACATGGGACATTTTGATTTAAGTGACAGATGACAGAAAAATGACATGTGCCAAGAGGGCTACCCCTGCCCTATCCAAGGCCCCCTTTTTTTTCTTTTTTTTTTCTTTATTCTATCATGATCTCCTTATTTAGTTTTATTGAGTTGCACCTAGCCTTTGTCCTGCAGTAATTAGTCTGACAGGGAGTGGGAGGTGTGGTGGGGTATATGTGTGGTATTCTAGCTGAATAATTTAACAGTAAGTAATCTAGGGTGCCCCAACACGGCCGTAAACACACCATAAACTAGTAAGGGTACCCAGTACGTTCCTACACTCTGAGCACTCAAGGGACAATGGGAAATGAACTTTTTTTATGACAATTAGTCTATACATGTCTAGGCTATGTAATAAAACTTTAATCAAATTGAATTTCTACTTTATTTAAACCGTTACTGTGTCATTTTCTTGGGATTTCTAATCATGTGAAGGATAGCCCTTAGGGCAAAGTAGAAGTACATACATAGGCCTACATGTGTAGTAAACCTTACAATACTGGACAAGAATTACTTGGAATCCTGTCAGAAATACAGTAAGACCTCATCCTGTTATGTAACCTACACTGGGCCCCTGTACCTCTCCTTTTCTTAGTTTCCTGCTCACCACAGGCGCCCTGGTGTCAGGTTACAGCATCCTGGCTCAGGACGGTCCCTGAGCTGTCATTGGGTGTACTGAAATAGTAGTGTCTTGTATATAGATGCATGGAAAATACAAGAAATTATCCCTATAGGCCTACTTCAGTGGTTAGTCTGGTATGGTTCAGTTCTTCTTTGGCTGGCCTCTAGCCAAAGAGAAATCACATCACAGAAGGTGTATACACATTTTGACTTTCATTTTCATTTTCAGCTCTTCTCAACAAACCATCGTGCATTTTAATTGAATAATAATATATGTTTGTTCTGAATGTTCTATCCTTTAATATGTATCATTGAACACATACATACACAAATCTTATACTTGTATTTTCTTGTATATTCCAGGAGTGGAACATGAGATGCAGTAGAAGTGAGGGGAGGTAGACCCAGTAGATTCCACCATGGCGTCAATGCAAAACTTCCTCTCGTGGATCAAAGCCAAGTCCAAGAAGCCGAAGACCCCGCCAGCGGAGAGAGGCCAAGTGTATGCCCCGGTCCCCGACTCTCCAACGAGTGAGGGAGAAGAGGGGTTCTTCCACCATGGTGCTTCTAGAGACTCAGTATGTAGAGCCTCTATGAAGCTACCCCCGATCCCTGCTGGGGAGTTGGGATGCCAGATATTAGCTCAACGCAGGCCTCATCGAAGGCCTATGATGGGGGTGGCTTCCCTGCGGAACACAGACTCCCCAGCGCATATCTACGAGGAAATCCCCAATCACCTCGTAGACGATGCTGATAACTGTAGTGACACAAATAACATTGCCACTGACTCCGTGAATGTCACAAATCTTGACTTTGCTCAAGCGAAGGATTTCGGTGCGTTTATGGTGGTGCCTATCAGGAGTAATAAACTCAATGGTCGCACTCACAATGGAGTGAAAGTACACCATGTTGAAACAAACAATAACAAAAGTGAGCAGCAGTCTGATTCTGCTCCTCCCCCCTGTGATATTAGCAATACCCCTCAGTGCCATAACCCACAGACTGTCTCATCCTCATTCTACCCGGCCGACTCGGTGATTTCCTCAGACTCAGGTGTGACTGATCTCGGTCCACAGTGCCACCACCCAGACTTCTCACACTGCGGACGCTGCCGCAGACCTCACGGCATCTTCAACGGTATCAGCCTCGGTGGAGAACTGGACGCGGAGAGCCTCGAGTTACAAACTTACTTTAACAAACACATGCTGCAGGAGTGTGATGACCCAGAGGGATCGGTCGTTGACCGGTTCCTCATCGTGCCCTCCCGGTCGGAGCTCACCACCACCTCTGTGGAGGAGGTCCACGAGGAGGGGCCGAGTGAGGAAGTAGTTACCGCTGATTACGACAATTCACCCGTGGAAATAATCCCTGATATGACTCAACATGAGCCACCTCAGGGCAGTGATAGCAATGACACTTGCAATGAGTATGACTTACGCTCCAGTGACCGCTCGTCCACCTCCCAGAGCCGCCCGGGGAGCTATGCGTTTGATAGTGGCTCGAGTTTGTATGCGTTCAGTAACAATGAGAAGGATGGAGTGTTGAGTAGCAGCAGCAGCAGTGGTATCAGCGGGATGATGCCAAGCGCACACCACCGGGGGACCGGGGGACACAAGCCACAGGAGAGTGACAGTAGTAATGACACTTTCAGTGAGTACGACCTACACGCCTCACCGGAGTATGAGTACTACCTCTCTAAGGCTTCGCACAACCTGTGGCTAAAAAAAGATGTCATGCGCGTCATCCGGGAATCAGAGAGTAGCGAGTATGAGACAACGTCTGATGTTGCGTTAAGGCAGTGTTCCTGCGGCGCTGGGAATCTGGATAGTGGATCCTTAACGACAGTCACTAGCTTGTCTGATCTTTCGCTCTCTGATAAGGACAGTGTTGAACACCGCTGCCATCAGAAGCACTCATCTACGCCAAAGGTTGAAGCCGAGCTGAAGCAATGTACATGCGAGTGCCAAAACCAACAGGGAAAGCCAATGCGGCAAAGGACCAAGACAAAAACAAAACACAGTGGTCGGGTACGGTCAGAACGAAGGCAGGCTAAAGAGTTGAGCTCTAGTGAAGCGTCCGCTTCGGATGTTACAGCTTGGGAGAGGCCGGAGAGGAAGGGGTCACATGGGGGTCAGAAGCACAGCTCCAGAAGGAGAACATCCAGTAGGAAGACTGCAGAGCTCTACTGCCTGCCTGACTTCTCTCCGGGTACTACCAACATGGTGGAGGAACCCGAGCGACTATCGTGTCGCGCTACAGACTTCACTCCACCGCAGAGTGAGAATATACAGCATAAACATTACAGTGCAGCGCGCCAAGCACCAGCCGCAGTACCACAACCCAGACTCCAACCCAGGAGAGCTCCACAGCAGAATCGCATGCTGAGTGACCTCATGAAGATGAATCATGATCGGCTCCTCGTGCTGTTTTAGTCTGGCAGCCAACGGCTGTTTTAGTCTGGTAGCCAAGGACAATCCTGCACAACTATGGGAAGTGAAAATTGGTGTTTGTGAAGTTATCGTTAAGACTGCTTTTCATTTGCCCTGACTATATTAAAGTGGCCCTCTCACCAACGGGTAATTAAATACCCAAGTAACTTGAACAGTGGCCCGTAGATCTTTGGTGATAGGCCCGCTTTAATGAATATTCACGGTGTTCTGACATTGTGCGTTCATCTAACCACCAAAGCCATATGACTACTCACCCGTTCACATTGAGCACATCCACTAATTTATATTATATTGACAGTTATGTAACTCACCAGGACACATTGCCAAATGGAAGAGTTTTTACGCAGACATACCCAGTTCAAGATGTCCTCTAATGATGACATTGTGTTTAGGCCAAGAGAGAAAAGTGTGTTCAGGTAACATAGCAAAAGATAAACAAAAATAAAGAGGTTGATTTCTCCCCAACGGTTTTTAGAAGGATTTGGTAAATTTGGCAGAAGATTCACAAATTTTGGACTCAAACATTATATATTTTTCAAAAAGGCCCGAAAAAGCTTTTGGGGAAGGCCCAAAAATAGTCTAGATCTGGTTACCTAAACATACTTTTTTAAGGCCTTATATATTCCTGCAGATGACAGCACATTAACTTACACATTGGGAGCAGCCAAGCAGAAGGGATCTTTTGTGTGCCACATTGGGAGGATCCTTTCTGTGTGGCTGCTGACATATAATAATGCCATAGTTTAGACAATTATTGGAAAAAGTGTATTTCATTGGTAGTGGTTCTAAGATGAAATATATCTTATTTGTATTTATGATTATGATCATATTTTCTAACAATAATACTCATGTCCCAAAAAGTTTAATGTGTTGTCAAATTGTTGTCAAGGATGGAGTTGCTATGAATGGATTTTATTGATAAATGTCTAGGAATTGATTTTTCAAAATGTCTATTAAAATAATACATTGTGAAATCTGATGTCAATCCTACCTCACACAAGGCATGTCTCAAGTATCATATTGCATCTAAACAAAGAAGAAAACAATGATTGAAATGTGACCAAACAAAATATTAACGATTATAAAGACTATGTTGAAGCTTGTCACTATGAATTTACAAAGACCGTTGGGGTGGAGTATTTTTTGCATAAGTTAATATTTGATTTCATGAATAAAAATCCATTATACTGCTTCTGCCTAAAGATACAACTCAATTAAATTATTGAGAATTATTGTCTTTAGGAAAACAATGTACATTTGATCATACATACTGTCAGGTACAGTGTATGAAATACAATGAATTATTTAATTGAATTAATATAAAATGTATTGAATATAGTGTTGAAGAAGGTAGCACATTATCATAGGAGGAGTGTCGGTGCTATAGCCAAAATGATGCAATAAACTGTTAATACAATGCATACAAGACTCTTTGTTTATAATTAGATATTCCTGATCGTGTACACTCATATTATGGAAAGTGTCCCTAACAAGTTTTACATTTATATTGCAATAGGACAACTCACATTGCTTAGACCAAAAAAAGGTGTGTTTCAGGTTACATGGTCTAAAGATTTAGGGTGGGTTGGTCGGATTTTAAATTTGTTTACGTTCTAAAATTGCTTTTACTCTAGCCTGAAAAGTACCATGAAGTTGACTCGCAAACTTTGGTGCCGACTCACTGACTGCTGTCTCAACTCACGGAGCCTCAACTTGACTCAAAAATAGCCCCAAAATGACTCAAAAATAGCCCCAAAATGGGGAAAAAATTGTATATTTTTCTAAATTGGATACAAATTTCTAGGGTCGGCCCTGTTTTGTTGGTAGTGTACCTGAAACACACTTTCTTTTGGCCTTACTAACTTTCGGGATGTAGATTGGGTAAATAAGGGAGTGGTCATTTTTTAACAACATGGGGGGGTTGGTGGATTTTTGCGTGAGCGGGTCGAAATTATTTTGGTCCCCCCCTCAGGCAAGTTGAAATTGAGCGCGGCCAACCCCTTTGAGCTATAGTAACGCGCTGGCTTTTTCATTAAAAAGGGGTGCAATTTTTTTGGCCTCCCCCCCTCCAAGGGGTCCAAATTCTTTTGGTCCCCCCCAACAAATCCACCAACTCCCCCCCCCCCCCGTTGTTAAAAAATGACCACTCCCTAAGGCCAACGGAATTAGATCGGCTGCAGGGACTTGGTCTAACCTTTCCCCAGAATTAGGGCCGGGTTTGAAATTGTTACTTGGGCTTTTACCCTCAAATCAAAATAAATGTCAGAAAAGAAATAAAAAGGGGGAGCTTGGCACTCTTTACATTAACTTTTCTAAATAAAAATACAAGCTATAAGCCTATGTAATGGACAGTATAAATAAACAAGTACAAACAAAACTGTTTTGCCACACCTGAACTGAGAAGATTTTTTGGCCCAACTACAGTTAAGTAGTGTGGTGGACAGAGAGACTACAATAATTAGGCCTACAGTTAGGGAGTGGTCATTTTCTAACAACAGGGGGGGGGGACCAAAAAATGTTGGACCCCTTGCAGGGGGGGGGGGAACCAAAAAAAAATTGGACTCGTCTTGAGGCGGGGGAACCAAAAAAATTGTGCCCCTTTTTAATTAAAAAGCCCGTTGGTTACTATAGCTCAAAGGGGTCTGCTGCGCTGAATGTCAACTTGCCTGAGGGGGGGGGGGGCAAAACTATTTCGACCCCTTCCGTGAGGGGGACCAAGAAAATTTCGACCCGCTTGCGCAAAAATCCACCCATCCCCCTGCTGTTAAAAAATAACCACACTCTTAGCTTATATGGAATTTCTATGTGTAGGGTTTAGAGGTCACCACCTACCCAGATGGTCTCTGCAGGGTAGGCAGCAGAAACAGAGGGGTTTCTGGGTAGCGTGCCCCACATCCGGTGGCATTGCATTGTGGGTAATTAGCGGTGGGGGTATGGGGTGTCCGCTGGTTCTCGACGTTCCCGTGCGTATCTCAGCGCACCGCACGCCAGGTACAGGCCTGTGACGTACCACCCGTGACGTACCACCTCACGTGAGGTCTACGTCCCCACCCCTACTTATAAACTCGCCTAACCCTTTAACCCTTTAAGGACAGCATGATGCCTTAATGCATCATGTCCTTGGGCGTTGTGATGCATGAATGCAGCCCTTGCGGGTAACTCGCCAGTGCTGCATTCAAACATCATGCCAAGTCTACGGGGTTGAGACACTCTCGTAGGATCAGCATGATGCACCAATGGAGCATCGGCGAGTTACTCGCTGGGGCTGCATTGGTGTGTCATGATGACCAATGTCATCTTTTAGCGACATCCATCCTTAAAGCGTTGAGGGCCATGTATTGCTTTAATGCATCATGCCCTTTAGAGTCATGATGCATGAATGCAGCCCTTGTGAGTAATTCGTTAGTGCTACAAGGATTTTGTCCCGCCTCAACATTGCTGATTCAATCCCTGAATGGCGGCATGATGTAAGATTTGCAGCCCTAGTACAGTGAGGGGCAGACCCAGGAATTTGAAAAAGGGGGGGGGGGTCCACCAAACAGCAAAGTACCAAAAAGTGACGTGCCACGACTCGCGGCGGATCAAATTATCATTAAAAAAGATCTAAATTTTTCTCCAAAAGGGGGGGTCCGGACCCCCAGGACCCCCCCCCCCCCTGGATCCCCTGGAGAAGAAATCACCATGGCTGCATTCTTAAACCCTTTCAACCAATGACATTTATAACATGTTAAAGCACCATGCGGCCCTTTAAGGGCTAAGCATGCATGGTGTTGTAATCGACACCTCTCTAAGCATGCAACCTAACTTTAGGTGGACACAAGGATTCTACAGCATAATGTACATAGGCCATCATGTTCAAGTTGTTAATGTTATAGTCTGGGCTATAACATTAAGATGTGCACACTTGAACTTCAACGCTTGAGTTTAACGCTTAAGCTTAACGCTTAAGCTTCTAATAAGTCGTATTATCAACCCTTTATAGGGCACATTCTACTTAAACCTGCTAGGATATTTGCGGTCATGATGCATTCATTTAGCCCGAGTGAGTCTATTCTCTCCAGCAGTGGTTAAGTCTATGCGCCAGGGAATGCATCATGCCGACCCCCCCCCCCCCCCCGTGCAGTACCATCGCCGTCTGGCCGGCATGATGCCCCGGCATGATGCATGATTGCAGCCTCGTCAAGTAGGGCTCCAGCCTGGGCTGCATTCATGTATCATGACAACAAAAGGCACAGCACATTAAAGCACCATGCAGCCCCGGGGGGGGGGGGGCACTCAGACCTGAAATGACTACCCACCTCCAAACGCCCCACGGAAGGGGTGGGTCTAAGAATTGGGGGCCGCTGACTCTTTGTACCCTCAAAAATAGGGGGCGGTAACTCTAGAGGAGGGGCCAGTTATTGGTTCTCAGTAACATATGAATGATAAAATGTAAAGAAAACAATCATTATCCATGTCTACTGCAGTGTTTGCATCAGGAAATACAGGTAGTGTTACAGGGGTACCTGAAATAACAGGGGCGCTGACTTATATGTGAGGAATGAGGGGGCGGTCCTTTGTATTTTAGGCGAGAGGTAGTTTGGCAGTCGGCGGGTACTGTCATGGAGTGAGTGCATCCGCCCCCCCCCCCCCCGGGCATGCGGCCCTCAGAGGGTTAGCCTATAGCGATAATTCGGGTTTCTCCATGTGCGCGGCCATGTTAGTTCTGAGCTCGCAACTTATCGTGAGACTTAGGCAGTGACCACACTCACACACACCATAGCTTGGAAGTAACAAGCTAAGTTGCGAGAGCAGAACCGGAAGCGGAAACTACTGCCAGTGTCAGTGTACACACTGTGGTTGTGGGAACAAGTCTGTTAGAACGCTATATGGGGCCTATATGGGGCTCTATGGATGACACTTATAAGTAACAGTAGCCCCTAATAATATCCACCGCTACCTCCCCACTTTGCCGCTAGGAGGCGTCTTAGTCACGTGATAAGGAAGGATGTCACGCGACTTCTCGTCCCCCTCACGCGAGACTCAGATTTCCGGATGTGGTATAGAAGGGTTGCTAGGACAGCTGGTACCCGAGTTTCGCTGTTATACTACAGTACACGAATGTCGCAAAGGACCAGCGCAGAGACGCGTGACGTGAGCTAGGGGAGGGGGGGGGGGAGGGGTGTGAGAAAGTAGGGTGGGAAAATTCAGTAAATTGATCTTAACATGAAGCTGTTTTAACGATGGGAAAACACGAAATAAAGCTTATCTCCGCCCTGGTTAAAGATGGGTGAGATACCCTGTTTTACAGTTATAATAAGACCGCCTTAACCATTTAAGGGCTGCATAGTGATTTAATGGCATTTTTCGTCATGATACATTAATGTATGTAGCCCAGGCGACTACCTCGCCATATACTGACCCTTTGAGAGTGGATGACCCCAGTATAAAGTCTGCCAGATGTTAACATGCCGCACTGGCGAGTTACTCGCCATGGTTGCGCATCACGACGTTAAGGGTATTCTGCATTAGGCACTATGTGACCCTTAAAGGGTTAAATATTAGTTACGATCAAATGAAATCATCGGTTATTATACTCCGAACAACAGACATGTGCTACATAGAATTACACCATAAATGACTTCAGCAATTGCAACAAAACGTTAATTAACTTTTTGAAAGGAATGAAAAGTCAACATGTAATGATATTGATAGTATAATTCTTGGCAATTGTCCAAGCACGGGGGAAGTGCACACCTTTCATGGGGACTTGGAATTGAAGGCACTTCACAAATAACGTATATATTGTATATCGGCCTGTATTTTTGTTAGCAATAATGAAATTACTTTCATTATACCAGCACAATACTTGAATCAATATGGCAGGTGACACTGAACAATGATTTCAGTCCTTACTTTAGGCAATTACCCATGAACTTAAGTATGTAAGACCAATCTTGATGTAGTCCTAGATAATATAACCACAATATTTTCTCCACGCATCAAACTTAATTACCTTAAGAGTCACATAGTGTTTTGATATATAGTACACATCATATATACATATATATGACCTTTTGTCGCAATGTCTGATGAATGCATCACCGGTTAGTAGCTAGCCGGTGATGCATCCACGTATCATGCCGACCCTTTGAGCTTACTGATACACCCCTGGGTTGGCATGATGCTCAAATACAGTGATGGTGAGTAACTCGCCGCTGCTGCGCTGGCGCATCATAACAACAGATGGACATTAGCCATTGAGTCACCACAAATAGTATTACTGTGGTTTAAAATTACACTGAAATATTCAGTGAATATTGACATTTTCCCCAATGCTGTTTATTTAATATGTTTACCCTTAGGCCAAAAAAAAGGTGTGTTTCAGGTTACCCGACTCTACCTAGCAAAACAGGGCCGACCCTAGACATTTTTATCCAATTTTGGAAAAAAAGAAGAAAATTTCAGGTAATTTTGAGCAATTTCAGAGTCAATTTGATAGTCAACGAGTCAACGCTGTTGTCGGTGAGTCAATTTTTGGCTACTTTTCATGTCAAAGGTTTAAAAGAAAATTTAAAAAAAAAAAAAAATCCCACCTATCCTACCTATGTAACCTGAAAAACACACTTTTCTTTGGCCCTACTAATTCAAATGTGAATTATTCTAGTTGTCAGGAAGACCCTGGATGGAGATGACTGTGGGCTACATGTGTCTTATCACTGTGGTGGTATATTATCTGTACCATATCTTATCTCTACCTTACCCCTGCCATCTGTCCCCCTCACACCCCACCTCACACCTTTGTCAGCCACCCTTTCACACCTTTACACTTCAGCCCTACCCTTCAATTATTATTTACGATGTAGCGCTAGTCATTATTTTGACACCTCTACATTTTTGTTTATTTTCAGTTATTTTAAAATGATTTTAATGGCAGTTTAGTGCTTTAATGTGCTATATATGCCTGTTGTCTTCACCCATACATGGATGCAGCCCTGGCGAGTTTGCTCGTCATGCATCATGATGACCCCAAGGAGTTGATACATTCCCGGAGCATCGGCATGATGCACTCATGCAGGCCTGGCGAGACTTCACACTAAGGCTGTAGTCATGCATTCATGCATCATGCATCATCCCTAGAGGAACACGGCATAATGAAGTACTGTGCGGCCCTTAAAGGGAGACATGTGCTTTTCAAAGACAGGTGAAAGAATGGGGTTAATGGGCGCTGGTTACGGAATACATAATGGGGTCATAATCATGGACTCAAGGAGAGAAGCCTTCTGCATAAAAAAACAACGTGTTGCCTATAAGTGGGGCTGGGGGTAAAAAAAGAAAACGAGAAAAAAAGTTGCATGCATGGTTTCATGTAGACCTTTTAACCCTTTAAGGACGGATGTCGCTAAAAGATGACATTTGTCGTCATGATGTACCAATGCAACCCCGATGAGTAACTCGCCAGTGCTGCATTGGTGCACCATGCTGTCTTAACCTTGTATAGGCTCGGCATGATGCTTGAATGCAGCCCTGGTGAGTTACTTGCCAGGGCTGCATTCATGTATCATGACGACTAAGGGCATAATGCATTAAGGTATCATGCTATCCTTAAAGGGTTACCCCTACTGTCCTACATATAGGACACGTTTGATAAGTCACTCAATCTGTCATTAATTAATGAAAACATGACCAATTGACACAATTCCCTCATCTACATGCTCTATTGATCATGCTTGGTCAAGTCCATTTTATGGTCGCTGAAAGATCCTTTGAATAAGAATGAAGTGAACATCGAAATTATTCAATAAAGGTTTAGCCCCTCTATGCGCAATATTTTAGTCTAAATTTGACAAAAATGCATGATAAAATATATTTTTTCGCCCAGTTTTTCATGACAAAAAGGTGTGTTTTTGGTATATTTGGGTGGAAAATATGGATATCCATGGCAACCAAAGGGCTCAAAGTAAGCATTTTTTAAACTTATGGTCACCATGGTTACGAAAACATTTCCTAACAACCTTCATAGATCAAATGCAAAAATGCGAGTGGCCCTAAACTATATCTGCCAGATGTTTATTAGTATATTTCAATTGTGATCCCCAATCCTAAAATATTGCACTTATAAACTAAATGTGGCATACTATTCTACTTTAGGATGTCTTGATTATCACGTCACAGCTCCTTTAAGGATGGCACCTTAATGCATTATGTTCTTGGTCATCATGATATGTGACCTGTCCTCAGAAAACCAGCCTTCGGGGAGGGGGGGGGGGGATTTTTAGTTCTGGGTTTGGCCACTAGGGGGCATCAGAATGGTAAAATAGCGGAAAATATACCTGAAAATGTTTTACCCATTTTTTATGGAGAACACAGTAGTCTCCTGAGAAATATTCCATTTTTGGTGCAAACGTTCTATATTTGGAATGTAAGTGGAACATTTTCCGAGGGAAATTGGCATATGTGCCACTTTCTGGTTTACTTGGAGACCATTCCATTGTCCTATATGGAACATTTCGGTCCTCATCTCTTGGGAATTACATCAGTTACTCAGAACTGAAAACAGATCTCGGAAATTCCTCCTAGAACCAAATCTACACTAAAAAGTCCCACTTTTTTAGGCTATTTTTCAATGAATCAGATTTTGCGAGCTATTTCAGTGTTTATTATGGGATACAGTGCATTTATAGCTTATTTATCATTTTCAGTTTCACACAACGACTCATGTTCGAGAAATGATTCCCACAAGACTACCAGTAGTATCTTACTGTATGATATATCATTTTAAAGATCTTGACATAAACTTTAATTATAAATTCCGCCCTAGATACCCCTTTTCCCTGGCCTGGTTAGATATATGAATGCAACCCTGGCGAGTAATTCACCATTGCTCCATACAAGCAATGCTGTATTCCTGCATCATGCCAGCCCTACCGAGTTGAGACACTCCAGAAGGGTCGGCCTGATGCACCAATACAGCACCGGCGAGTTACTCGCCGGGGCTGCATTGTTGCATCACGACGACAAAAATCAACTTTTAGTGACATGCGTCCTTAAAGGGTTAATAACTGTAGGCTTACACACAGAAAAAAGTAGAATCACTGTGACTCCCGACTTGATCCCTGAGGTAGCTCTCCTCAGGACTCTAACGTGACTCCTTAACATTAGCAGGACTCTAAAATAACTCTATAATGACTCTGTTCTAAGACTCCCTAATGATTGGGAGTCACTTTAGAGATGTGGGGAAAGTTACCTCAGTGATCGGGGCTGGACTCCCATTTGAGAGTTACAGTGATTCTACTTCTTCTCTGTGTGTATTGACATTATCACCACTTAAACTTCTATATCAAATATCTTCCTTCACATTCGAAAAGCTGGGGTCATTCCTCAGAAGCCAAAAACAGCAAAAATCGACTTTAGGTGTAAGCGGGTTTATTCCCCTAACGTCCATCCATCATCTTACTTTGCTTATCTAAGCTCTTAATAATTAGTGGGAGAGGCTGTATTTATCAACGGGAATTCAAATCGTGTTTGAACTTTTAATTACATATAGGAGGGAGGAGATAATACATGTCCCTAATACATGCCTTACAGTGGCATTAGGCATAGAGCTACTATGTCCTTAGAATTATCCCCTCTTCTGCCTATTAATTTCCCCACTCCCCCACCCCTTCACCGGACCCTTCACACGCCTTCTACCCCTCTAACCCTACCACTTCAACCCCTTAACCCTTATCAGGCCATATAGCGCTTTAATGCTCTTTGTCGCCATGATGCATGAATGCAGCCCTGGCAAGTAACTCGCCAGTGCTGCATTCAAGCATCATGCCGACTCTACATGGTTGATATAATCCCAGTATGGTCGTCATGATGCATGAATGCAACCCTGGCGAGTTACTTGCCAGGCCTGCATTCGATCAATCTTGCATCATGATGCGACATAACACATTAAAGCAGTGCGCGGTCCTTAAAGGGTTACAGTCCTATCCATCTGTGGCTATGCGTGTGTATGGGGGAACGCACCGTGATTAAGCGTTGTCATAAAACCCATCACCTGTCACTACAATACGTCATCCCCAAACTCTTGACGTTACGTCACCACGTCAAACAATCCCCTCATGACGTCACATCGTCACTGTATGACGTAAGGATCACGTGACGTACTACGTCCTTCCGGTGTCACCTGTGCCCAGTATGGGCCGTACCTGCACGGTCAATTGATCATCCTCTACTCTATTATCGCCCACATGACGTACCTACCCACTTATACGTCATTGAAGTACCTCTTATTATCGCCCATGTCGTGACAGCGGTCATCTTCTGCTCATCCGGCCACTCACCGTGGGCATGCGCACTGCTGTTGTTCCGTTATTGTCAAATATTGAATAATAGATTTATAACTTGCATCCACCCAGTGGATAGTGAAGTGAACGGTAATTCACCATTGATCCTTAATAGAAGGGTCGCTTATGGAGCTTAATAAGGGTAACCAACAATTCCATGATATTCTTAGGTATACTGTGTAAGAATCAGTGAGCCATCCTGACAACCCTCGAGCCGATGTTGCAATATGCAACTCAGTCCAGTTACTTTCAACACTTAAAAAAATAATCCAGCCTACCTAGCCTAATATTTTGAACCATGTTGCCTGGAATACACCTCTTTTTTGGCCTCATTTATAACAGAAGCTTTGCGCTGCAATACACGAGAGGGTATGTGTGTATGTCTGATAAAAGCATAGCCCATCCTGGTGGGACATAGATCATTCTTTATGTATATACGTGATGCAGGTATTGCATGCCTGGGTTATAATCTTCTGCTATATCAATTACACCGTAAATAATGCAATATGTAACCATGCAGGCCCACTGTACTGCTAGCCATAAAACCACCTAACAATGAGCAAAAGGTCACTATATGAAGTTCACACCTTTCCCCATTTGGTCAGAATTGAAAATGAAAGAGGAAAAAAATAATTGTCAAAATTGAAAAAAAGAAAAATATTCATGTGATATTTTCAACAAAACATAAAATACTGTGTCCCATATCGCTGACCAGATGGTGTGCGTGTGTGCGTCCAACTGTGACGTGTTGGTGTGTGTGTTTATACGGCGTGTGAAAGTAAGGTACACTGTTAGAAGTAAATGTGTGGCGCTAGACCCCTAAATTTGACACGGCGACATGAAACATTTTGGGACATAGTGATATGGGACAGGAGGAATGAACAGATAGTGACATGGACATAGACATGGCGGCATTCGTGAGCACTTTTTAAAATGGACGGGGAACATGGGGGACCTCCCATCAAAGGCCCCAGAAGTAGCTGTGTCGTAGTATTTACTGTAGTTTTACTATACATGTATATATATATGTATATATGTATATATGTATATATGTATATATGTATATATGTATATATGTATATATGTATATATGTATATATGTATATATGTATATATGTATATATATATATATATGTAGAGGTCGCGGAAAACTTAGTCATTGGATCGGCCGGGAATCGAACCACAGACCTCTCGCACCGGTGACAAGCGTGCTAACCGTTACACTACCAACCCGTGTCTGACTGTTGTCCGCTCCCTACGTTACTGGATCGGTATGGTACAGAGGGGGAGGATTACCCAGGTGTTTCACCCCTTCGGGCTCTCCACCAGGGTACGGGGAATCCGACCCCTACATATATATATATATATATATATATATATATATATATATATATATATATATATGTATATATATATATATATATATATATATATATATATATATATATATATATATATATATATATACTACTAAAAGACGATACAGGCATAACCATTCACAGGGTTGAGCCATGCCCGTATTTGGTCATACATGTGGCATGAACATGCATGTGGTCTTCAGAGATTCCATATCGCGCGGCCATTGCATGAATTTGGGTCTTGGCCACACAGTGCCTTGACATGTTTCATGTCTGAGAGGGGCGACCGACCAGTCACTGTACCAGTATGTTATACATGCCTATTGTATCCGACCTCAGACTTGGCAGACGACATCTAGATTGTTGTAGGATTTCCAGGCGGCAAACATCAAAGGTTCCCAAGCTGGCAGCAGCGTCCGGGTAGCGTCTGTTACCATGGTTACCAAGCACAGTCAGCGGATCCCAACCAGTCACCACAACTATCTATAGGTACACCCTCAGAAAAGTGTCAGACTTCCAGGTGAGAGTGCTTTTGGCGACAGTGACGCTCACAGGGTGTAGGAGAGTTGACATGGAGGTTCATGGGAGCCGCTATTTTCTAACTGTCCCCTGACTCCAGAGGAGTGCATTGTGGGTAAATCTGTTATCAGCCACTATCACACCTAGGAACAATGGCTACAGATAACACTGATAAGACTGATGGGTGGCATTCCACCCCTACCTTAATCACCTTAATCACCTCCCCATTGGCTCAGGTGTGAAGTGCGGGACCTGATTGAGAGACAATGCATTAATTACACTCTGACATGTGGTCACCCACAGAGGTGTTAATGCTTTATTTCTCTAAGATTTGAAATATTCACATTGCTGTAAGCTTGTCTAATTAAAGACCATGTCATGGGGAAAATTAATCTAATTTATACAGAATATAAACAGATACTAAATGAGAGAGAACCCTCCAAAGTCAACTAGAACAAAGGGGGGAAATGGAGGCTTGACACACGACTACCTGTGCCTCCTGGTACATGCCTCTGGAACTAGCATAGGCTCTCCCCCCTATTACACCTATGTGAGTAGTGTGTGAATGGGCGTTAACGTCAGGCAGGGACAGTCACAGTACATGCTTGTACATGTACCACAGTACCAGTGGCGTAGGAAGGGGGGGGGGCAGGGGGGCCTGCCCCCCCCCCCCAATCACTGAGGAGGGGGTGGGGGCTGAATATGTTTGCCCCCCCCCCAAAATTTGTCAAGCCCTGTAAAATGATACACACAATTACCAATCCTTACCTCTCCCGCAGGGAAAAGTGGAGGAAGAGAGCCCTGCCCCCCCAAACAGAATTGAATGGTGCTCTTTTCTATACAATCCAATATATTAGCATGTATATGATACATCATGCATAAAGGCCGATACTTAGGGTTGGTTGAAATGGGCCCCCATGCCCCCCCCCCCCCCAATGAAGATTTGCTTCCTACGCCTCTGCAGTACCAGAGTGTAAGGGAGTGATCATTTTTTAACAACATGGATGGGGGGGGGGGGGGGGGGGGCTCGTGCGG
>OX381717.1:36916854-37097434 GCA_947462335.1 Harmothoe impar | reverse complement strand
TTTTACCTCACTAAACAAAAACTAAACAATTAGAAAATACGGTCTGAAGCTAAAAGTGAAGGAGACGAGGAAAACTTATCCCATTATTATGAATTAACTTATATAGGCCTGTAATTGAGAAGTGTATCATGATTTCAATGGAGTGGTCATTTTTAATCGCAGAGAGTAGGGTAGAGGTGTTAGTGTGTGTGTGTGGGGGGGGGGGGGGGGGGGTAAACTAAGCCCTGAGCTAAGGGAAAACTGTCCCAAGTAAGCGGTGGGACCAAATCAATTTGGGCCCCACTTGGAGGCGGGCGGGGGGGGGGGGGGGTAGGTCACCCTTTTTTGGCAGCCCACGTATTGATAAACATTTATAATAGGGGTCGGCTACAAAAAAATTTGAACCCTATTGTTCAAAAATGACCACTCCGATAGACACATGTACAAGCGTCAAAACAATCTACCTCGATACGTCAATGTCATGGTCATAAATATAGGTCTATATATCCGCTGATTGGCAGCAAATGGGTCAATTGAGATGGATAGGTAGGAATACATAATGATATTGTAGGACCATATAATTATATACATACATATACATGTCGAGGAGAAAGTCGGCTAATTGGCCAGTGCTGATACCGCACTGAACGTATGGTGAATTTCAAAAGCATAAGTTTCCATCAAACCCAAACAGGTGGGGGGGTGGTGGGGGGTCCTAGGTCTCCGGACCCCCCGCCCCCTTCTGGGAAAAAAAATTGATTTTTTTAATGATAATTTGACCCGCGGCGAGTCGCGGCGAGTCGCTTTTCGGTACTTTGGTGTTTGGTGGAACCCCCCTTTTTAAATTCCTGGGTCCGCAGCTGAAACCTCGGCGTGGTCTATAAGCCGTGCAGTGTTGTATAATCCGCGAAATTAAGTATGGAATAAATAACCGCGAATTTCTGAAAATCATTACTTTCACAGTAAGCTACAGTACAGTCAACAAAAATAATTCTCATTTCAAGAAAATAATATACACTGAGACCTCAATTATCCGGCCTCCATTAATCCGGCACCCTCGATTAGGGCAAAAAAAAAGAGGTTTTTTCAGGTAACGTGGGCAGAAAAAATTGGGTCGGTAGGTCGGATTTTAATTTTTTTTATACTTTTATTTTTAACATGAAAATACCAGCCGGCCGGTCCGATGACCCGAAAATTGACCAAAAAAAGGTAAAAATACGGAAATTTCCTCAAAATTGCATATAAAACGTGAAACAAACCTTTTTTTTTGCCTTACCCAGCTGCTTTGTCAGGGACAGTTCTATACATAACCATATATATGCTTCAGCAATCCGGCATATTCGAGATCCGGCCACGTTATTACTGAAACGGGGGCGGTCAGATTATCGAGGTCTGACTGTCAGTAAACCGGCCTGGCGGACAAATGACTAGTTCTAGGAATGTGTTAAAACTTTTTTTTTTCATCAAAACAGACGAGTTTATTCATCACCTTTTCTTCGAATAAGAAAATTGGGAAGCGGGGGGGGGGGGGCGTGTGTCTATCACAGCCTCATGTGACAAGCAATATGTTCACCTCTGGAATCAGAGTGTCTAGATTTATTTTTGAATTGATATTAGAGTTTTTAGAATTGATGTTTAGGATTCCACACTTTAAGAACAGTGTGTTAGGTTTACAATATTATCAACACGTTTTTCTGTAGCCACTTTTACTAAGTTTTAACACATATTTTGGTGTAACACACCAGACGAGAGTTTCATGAACACACTACACACTCTTTGCCAAAAGTGTGGTTAGTCTCAAAAGTGAGTTGTAAATTTGTGTGTGTAGCTCCTTATAAATGCATGTTCCCCCAACACACAATTGACTGTCTGATAATACCTGGGATTTCTTAAAACTCCAATACCGGTATTGGAAATTAAAACTGTATACATACGTATCGAAGGATAACATGGAAACTGGCTAGATAGTGATATTGAGTATCCTATTATATCAAACATTGAAACTCTTTATCAAAGTTTCAAACGTCGGTTCCAAAACTGCAATAGGCTGTGTCTCACCAGATCGGGTCTCCACATATATCT
Source organism: Harmothoe impar (assembly GCA_947462335.1). Classification (NCBI taxonomy): domain Eukaryota; kingdom Metazoa; phylum Annelida; class Polychaeta; order Phyllodocida; family Polynoidae; genus Harmothoe; species Harmothoe impar. Next base: position 37,095,373 of record OX381717.1, on the reverse strand, counting down.
TCACCTCAATTTTTTTTTGCGGAAAAACACTCCCTCCCACTTTGGGCTAAATGCATGCCCCCCTCGGTGACCTCGTCACCATAATACTATAGAGGGTCAGACATTGCGCTGGTTGAGTGTGAGGAAATTTCACCAAAAAAAGTGATACCCATTATATATCTTCACCTGCCCGAAATAACCCCTTTTCTGTCAGGAGGTCAAAGACGGCACCGGGTCAAAGACGTTCACATTGGCTTGAAGTGATGAGAGACGGCCAATACTGAGTATGACCATTTGGTGTGTTACAGCGGCAGCTCAGTGCCGCCACCTGGTGTATCCAGTGAACACTACATGCTGACTGTCACTATGTAGCCTGTTCATCTGCCCCACCCCAATTACATTTGGGTCAGGGCTCAAACTACCTACTAGTGTTGTTGTCTATCACCAAGGGGGGGGGGGGGGGGGCTTGGTGGGTTTTGGGGTAGGCCAAAAAGATTTGGACTCCTCAAGAGGGGGGGGGGGGGCAAAATAATATTACCCCTTTTCAGCAAAAAGAGCCTGCGTGTTACTATAGTTCAAAGGGGGGGGGGGGAGAAAAAAAATCCAACCTGTCTCGGGGGGGGGGGGGGGGTGACTCAAAAAAAGTTGAGGGGGCTGGAAAAATGTTGCGTGCTCGTGCAAAATCCACCAATCCCCCCATTGTTAAATGATGATCACTCCCTTAGCATAATATACCTTTTCATACTATTGTTTCAATTATAGAATACATTTGATGTCATATATTGAAAAGGGCGTATGTTGCAATATAATATGTGAAATATGCCTAAATGTTCAGATCAGTTCAGTTATAGATCTAATGGACCTATTTGTCTATTGAGAAACCTAATCATTTATAACCATGCCACTGGCAATGTAAAGTGAAATGTCAAAAACGCCCTTGTGCTTTTCAAATATATTTTTTAATATATACATTGTTTGTACATAGAATACAAATATATTCTGTTGAATGCCATATCCAGCTCTGATAATAATAATAATTATTATTGTTGGACCGAAAACGGCTGGGCTTGCATAACATATCGGTATCCTTTTTTTGACAATAAATGCATATAAGATATATTGTTTTGATAATATGATATGACACATTTTGTATAGCACTCTTTTGGACATTGCTTAACCCTAAAGCATATTGCTTTAATCCACTACATCCTTTAAATATGCTACCAGTGTCAGTGTGACTGTAATATAAGTGGAGTTTATACTGCAATGGGAATACATTGGTTAACCCATGAAGGGCTGCATGGTGCTTTAATATGCTCTACGGGATTGATGCAGTCCCAATTCATCAATTATTGCTGACAAATTACTTGTCAACCGTGTGTTGGTGTATTATGATGGCAAGTGTTTGCTTGAAGGAGAAACTGATTTGGTGAGCTAGCCCTGGCAAGTTTTGCAATCAAATGATGTCAAGGCTTCAGAGCTCTTTTAAGGCAACATACATGCCGTCCGTAAAGGGTTAATAGAGTTATTTTTTATTAGCACAGCGGTAGCTTTAACACTCTGCCTAACGATCAACAGTGTCGGAGGCCTCGTCCAGATCTACAACACCAGGTTCTGACAGTCACGGTTTACAGTGTCCGGAGGCCTCATGCAGATCTACAACACCAGGTTCTGACAGTCATGGTTTACAGCATCGGAGGCTTCATGCAGATCTACAACACCAGGTTCTGACAGTCACGGTTTACAGTGTCGGAGGCCTCATGCAGATCTACAACACCAGGTTCTGACAGTCATGGTTTACAGCATCGGAGGCCTCATGCAGATCTACAACACCAGGTTCTGACGGTCATGGTTTACAGTGTTGGAGGCCTCATGCAGATCTACAACACCAGGTTCTGACAGTCACGGTTTACAGTGTCGGAGGCCTCATGCAGATCTACAACACCAGGTTTTGGCGGTCGTGGTTTCTCCTCATGATGTCAGAGAGTAAAGGATTATGATTGGTCCGTTGGACGTTGCCATGACTACCATAAACACTGCGTTCCTGCACAGGACCCTCCCTTAGTAACAGCTGACTTCCATAGGTCCCCACACTTTGCCGCCTCAGCTTGAAGTCTGTAGCCCTGCAGGAGAGCTTGTCTAGAGCCTTAACTGCTGGGGAGGAGGTTTGGTTAGGTATAAAGTGCCTTTTGTGCTTTGGTGGGGTTGCTAAGGTGTGGAATTGCCCATTAGGCTTGGTGAGGGGTGGTGTAGGTGGAGTATGAACTGTCCAAGTTCATCAATGATGTAGAGATCGGATACCCCACTTTTCCGCTTGGTGACAGTGGTTGTGAATTTGACAGCCAAGCCTGCTTTGTCCAATCGGGTGTTCTGATTGGGTGTTCATAAGGTCGGCCATTTTGACTGTCATCATGGGGGAGGCTGAGTTGAGTGGTGATGGTCCTGGTTCTTCTTGGTGATACCCTGCACCCCCATACCTAGCTCAAATACTTGTCTAACCTTAGCTAACTGGTACTGATAATCATCTTCATCATGATCGGGGTCTGTAGGGGGTTTGGGAGGTGGGAAAGGTGGCAACTGTTCATGATTTGATTCTGTATGTTGCTGATGTCTGGCATGTACACTAACGTTGCTCCGTGTTGCTGTGTTGGTTGTGTGTAAGCCGGTATCTATCGCCCGGGATGCCTTTGCTGAGTTTTGTTGTTTGGAGACTAGATCGGTGAGTTGCCTGTGCCCGGATGGCTGTAACACCTGGAAGGCTGTGCTGAGAGACTTATCCCTGTTGGACCCCAATCTTTCAGACCCTTCAGGCCTGTACTCAGAATATGGTCTGTCATAATCCTGGGAGCACAGGTCATTGGTGCTATGGAAGCGGGGAAGGCTCCAAGCGCCCTCACCACACTCACTGGTACACTGGTATGCTGAGGAGTACGAAGTCTGCAAGTCGAGGCTCACAAGATCCGGACTGCTGTTGGAGCCGCCATGCCGGTACACGGTACCGTTGTAGACCCCGTGAGGACGCTGACAGCGGCTGCACTTCTTGAGGCTCGCCGTGGTCAGACCCAGAGCCGACAGCGGGGAGATCTTGTCATACTTACACAGGTCGACATTACAGGAGAACCCATGGGTTTTCTGGCGTTTCAGGATGTCGTCTAATGTGATGCCGATGCGTTGGAAACCGCCATCCGTCGGTTTGAGGTACTCATGGTTGTCCTCTGGATGACGTCGCAACCCGAAAATGACGTCACGGCCGGAAGTGACGTCACTGCCGGAAGTGACGTCATGACCAGATCTGACGTCACGGCCGGTTCTGACGTCACGGCCAGTTCTGACGTCATGGCCAGGTCTGACGTCACGGGATTCCGGAATCTCTTCGTAGACGTGGGGCGGGGAGTCGATACAACTGCGGCCCCAAGCTAACCGGGTCTCCTCCTCAGCCAAGTCACGTGGGGTGGGAGGAAGTGTCATGGCCGTGCGGCACAGGAGGGAGCGTGACGGGGGAGCGTTCTTTGTGACGTCACGGGACGTCGTGCGACCACGCTGAGGGGAAGACTTGTCCTTTGGAGGTTTGCTTTTACTCTTCGATGATCTGAACCACGACCGACCAAATTGAATTCCAGCCATTATATCTGAAAATGACAAGTAGATAGCAATAATTAAACCTGATGTTTGAAACAGTAAAAGATCATAAGGAAATGAAAGTCAATGGGCCCATGAACAATAATCTTTCTGTTCAACAAATAGCCCAAAATCCTAAGGGAGTGATCCAACAAATTAGGCCCTATACAAAATACATCCGCCATCCAGGACTCCCCAGTAAACAAAAAACGTTATACAACATTTCATAACGTTATATAACGTTTTTTTTCTAAGGTTCCTCACTATGGCATAACGTTATATAAAGTTTTAAAGCGTTATTTTGACGTAAAATAACGTTTTTTTTATTAGCTGGGTTCCCCTCAACACTTTGGTCCAACAAGGGAAATAATCATCAGTTTCAGGCAATTCATGAGAGTAAATGATTCCTGTTTATTCGGTATGAATTATCTTTCTAGTACATGCCCTGAAAATAATGTTTTTTTTATTATTACTTTTTTATTTAAAGATATGTTTATATCATTGTTCATTTACTTGCAAACTAGTGTTGTCGACTCTAGTCTGATGCTTATTCATAATATTTATGTATAATGCCCAGAATATAGGCGTATAGCCTGGGTCGTGTTTCTCCTCATGATACAAAGACCGTGTTATGCGGAGAAAATATTGTGTAGAAAATGTAAGTAATAAATAAAATCGTTTTTTTTTGTACCACAAACGGTACTTACACCTACTAATGTTGACCTCTGCGTTGGAATAGAGAGGTCCACATGATGTGGGATTTGATGGACAGAACCAGTTTATGCCAAATATATTATTATTATTATGTAACATGGGGCTTTTTTGATAGATTTCAACCCTCCGTATCATGAGGAGAAACAGCACCCTGTATTTGTATGGATAACAGTGGATTTGTATTGAGAGATAACACTAGGCTTGAGAGGGGTTATTTTCACTGATATATAAGAAATTTTCGTGAAAATCGAGTAGTTTTCAACATTTATGGCTTAATTATGTCGTACGTTGAAAACCCCTTGTAACAACTGTCATATTCGTAGGTTGCAATATCTGACACGGCCACATCTTACGTGCCGAGAGATTTGATTTTTATTTCCAAATCAGGTCCAAGGACCCAATCCACAGGGACGCTGCCCTCTGGACCTTGCAAAAATTCATAACAATTTATTGAAACGTCATCAGCGTTTTTCGTCATAGAGTGCCTGTGGAACCACATGTATAAACTAACTGTGTTTCCACACAAAAGGTGTGATACAGTAAGTTGCAGTTTACATTGTGTATTATGTTTCAATATTGTGGGAAACATATTTTGAATGGATCTGTATATTTTAATAAAGTCAGGAATATGAATAAGGCCCCTCAAAATAGACATGTCTGTGTTATTTTGGAGATCGATGCTCGTCATTTCAATGCAATTCTGCACTTTTCGTCTAGTGCTGCTACCTTGTGTCAAGTTCCTCTTTCATCCACTAGATGGCGCCCCAAAGTGAACGCTGGCAGCATTCTGGAGCAGCGACCGACTAAGGAGTTACCTCTCTGACGCCAGTCATAGGCTAGGCTTCGGGAACGTTCAGAAAATACGCCACGGGAGGTAATAGAGTTCAGTCCCTGTGCTAGGGAATTGTCGGTCATAGTGGGGCCCTTAACATTAGTGTCACTAAAAGATGTTGTTGATTAGTCCCCCAAAAAAGAAAATTTGAAATATTTAGAACCGAAAAGGTGCATTCTGATGCAGTTTGAGCTTCAGGGAACGCTGGGTACGATACAGATGGCGTGTTTTTGATACAGATAGCGGTTGGATGGTCAACCGCTATGTGTAGTTGATACATATGCGGTTATGATACAGATAGCGGTTGTACAGGTACCGCATGTGGAGAACATGGTAAATGTCTAGACTTAAAATAGTGCACATGTCGAATTTAAAGTGGCATTTTCACCAAGCCAACCCCACTCACAATTCTAGTGCTGTTCTAGTCTACTATGTGGTTAAGTGCGAGTGGTGAGAATGCCCCTTCAAATGGCCCTAGACCCTTGAATTCGACACGGCGACATGGACCTTTTTTGGCCCTAGTGATACGGGACAGGAGGAAAAAATAGATTGTGACATGGGACATGGGGAATTTTTTAACATCGATATGGCGACATGAGCATTATCATCTTAAGATCGTCCCATGTCGATTTTAAGAAATGGCCATGTCACCATGTCGGATTTAAGAAATGGCCATGTCGCCGTGTCAAATTTCGGGGTCTAGGGCCATTATAGTGAACAAAAACATGATTTTGCCTATAATATAGACTCAACTAGGAGGAAGGAAATAAACATATTAAAATACCCCCTCTTCAAGCAGATATAAACTGTATTTGCAATTCGAAAATAAATCGATATAATCGAAGAATCAACACCAAACTAGTGATAATTGAAATCGAAATAAATTGGATGTCAACGACATCCCTCAATGGCTGAAAAGGGGCCACATATGTGATGTAATTTGTGTATGTTTCCTTATAACCTGAGTTGCAAAAGTTATTGTGCATTTGTCTGTGAGACCAAAGAAAAAGAAGATAACCTCTATATAGGTAAATTTACCAAAAATGTGGTAATTTCAATGTTGAATCAATGTTGAACCAAAGCTGAGTCACCGTGGAATCAACCATGAATCAACATTGACAAACGTTTGTCACACTGAAAACCCAGCCCTATGGGAAGGTCGTCACTGCAGACGACTTTAGGGTCGTCATGCCTTCATGACGACCTAGGGTTGTCATCTTGATCACCTAAAGTCACCATAAATCATCCATATTCAGACACTAGAGGGCCTTACTATACACTGATGTGATACCTATGAACTGTTTTGACCAATATCTATATATCAATTTCAATGATAAATGCTAGATTATCCACATGTAATTTGGAGGATATTAAAGCTGGGTCGTCAGGGAATAAGTTCAGCATTTTTGATACATGGACTAAAATAACAGTTCCACCAGAGGGCAGCAGTGTTTTGACAGGGGACCATGAGCATTGTCCAGCTACAACATATTCACCCTATCTTGTGCCTGTAAGAGCTGAGCTCCCAGCCGTTAAGAGCCCTCTTGTGAATCAAAATTGAACTATTATCCAAAAGTACTTTTGGCCTCACTTTAACCACGACAGTCAAGCTTTAAGTTTATTTCATTCATAATATTGATCAGAATGTATAAAATAAAAATCGACACGGCGACACGGCACCCTAGCTAAAAATCGACACGGCGACACGGTGATAATTCTGGCTACCCATGTATAGTCACGAAAATGTTACGCCACTCCGACCCTATATTTGCGATATGCTATATAAGGCATTCCCGCCATGCACTATAGTAGGGCAGACGAACGCGGTCTCTACGATTTACCCGCGCCACTATCCCTTGCAGCGGAGCTGCTGGTTTAAAGTTAAACCAGTAAAAATGGTTCAAATTTAGAAAAATGGTTAAGTTTTTAGAATTGATCGGGACTGGAAACCAACCTTTAATTTGGGGCCTAGCAGCTTACAGGCCTAACATACATAGTTAGTTTGTGAGTCACTCACTGGGGGCGCTCTGAGCACGTGATCACATTGAGCGGGTCCCGAGTTGCTCGTGTTGTATGTCCGTCGTCTCACACCGCCTCAGGGGACGTACCCCGGGGACGTTACTCTATACGACATCTAGTCGACGTATTAAGAATAAAACTATCTAGGATTCTTTAGGTGTAATGCACTCTACTTTGATATGTACAAAACGGGGTTGGAGACTTGTAAGGGAGTGGTCATTATGTATAGCCTTGTAACCCTTTGTGGACGGCATATCGCTAAGAGTGGATACCGTAGTGGCCCGTTTAAGCGCCCCTGCGCTTTTAAATTTCAAGTCCTTGATAGCCCCTGCGCTCATACAGGGACCTGCGCTTATAATTATGAGTCCCTTTAAAGAGTGATTTTGGGTTGGGGGGGGGGGGGGATCTCAACCTAGTAACATTTGTAGTAGGGTATAGGCATGATGCTTGGATGCAGCCCTGGCGAGTTGCTCGGCCACCCCATCCAAGGCATCACACTTTATTTAGGGAATGTTCATTTATTAGTTACAGGGGGGGGGGGGGGGCGTAAAAATGTCCGACCCCTCCTGAGGGAGGGGGGCGAAAAAAATTCTGACCCCTCTTGAGGGGGGGGGGGGGGCGTAAATAATTCTGCCACCCCCCCCCCCTCCTCAAGAGGGCTCTGAAGCTGACCAACCGAGGATAAATAATTACCACTCCCTTTAATAGAAAAAAAGATAGCATATGAGTACCGAGTACTACCGACACAGCGCAGAGCCGTAGCCGCGGGGTGTTCACTTGTTCCGCCACTCACCCTTACATTCCAAGACTTAGAGCAATGGCCCTAGACCCCTAAATTCGACATGGTGACATGGCCATTTCTTAAATTCGACATGCGACATGATGAGGCCTAGTGACATGCGACATGAGGCTTAATATCATAGTGACATGGGACATGGACAGTTCTTAAAATCGACATGGGACATGAGCATTTTTTAGCGACATAGACATGCGACATGGCCATTTCTTAAAACCGACATGCGACTTGGGGACCCCCCCCCCCCCCCCATCAAGGGCCCCAGAGCAAGTAAACGGATCCAAGTAGTTCTAGCCCAAGTTCCATATGGTCAAGTTTTGTTCTGTGCACTTCTACTAGACTACATGTATTACTATTTAAAGTTATATTAGTCCCAACTCTGCATATTAGGTTGCTATCAATTAACAATACAGACTCAGAGCAATGTGCAATTATACCACTTATAATAGTTCTATGCCCCAAATCGGGGTATTTTGAAATGTTCAACGTGTTGCCTTTGTTGAAAATGTTATAAGACATTAAACAGTTATAGTAGGCACTTTGATAACGCTGCAGTGGGGTGCCAGATAAGCTGGCAGAGGTGTGATAACGTTTTGGTGAGAAGTGTGGGAGCTACCAATTTTCGCATCAGCGCTTATAGGCGATTTCTATCATTAATATTCTGATATTCTGATCCCTTGATAGTTGGGGTTAAAGCTGTGATATCAAGCTACCCCCCAGCGAAATCTGGGATAAAAAATTCCATTTATTGGCTGAGCTACACCAAATGTGGTCCGAAGGTCATTTTTGATGTTGAATAACACTATTAAATCTTGCCCAGACTTGGTAAATAACCCTCTAGACGTCTTTAGTGAATCATAATTGACCTACACACCAAATTTTATGCAAATCTGAGTTAGACAAGGACCATTCCCGGGTAGACATAAATGTTTGGTGTCAAGGGAGGAGCCTCCATGTTTTTCTCACCTCCTGGGATAGGGGTAGGTGTGAGCAGTAGTGAAGGCTCCCCCCAGTCTACCCTAGAATACTTGTGGCCTCTCTACCCAATCTGGGTGAGCACTACCCACACTCAGTATTCAATATCTATCCTATACTTGACAAAGGCAGTCTTTCCCATACTTTAATATTTTTTATATTGCCCTTAGGGAGTGCACACTTTTTAACAGCAGGGGGGGGGGGTGAGATTTCACGCGGAGCGTGCGAAAAATTTTCACCCCCACCCGCTAGAGGGGTCAACATTTTTTACCCCCCCCCGGCAGACCGAAAATCGCGCGCGTTCGCGCCCCTTTGTAGCATAGTAAGGCCTAAAAAAAAAAAAAGTTGAGTTCCTGTAACATGGCCCAAAAAAAGAGGGTCGGTAGGTCGGATTTTTTTTTTTTTTTAGAATTTTTTTTTTGGTAAAAAGGTGAATTTTAGTAGTAAAAACACCAAAAATGTCCTAAAATTAACAAAAAAAATTATAAAAATGTCTAAAAAAAATTAGGGTCGGCCCCAAAAACGGAGGGTCGGTCGGGATACCGGAACACAACTTTTTTTTTTTTTAGGCCTAACGCGCAGGCTTTTTCCCTCAAAACAGGCTGAATTTTTTTGACCCCCCCCCCCAAGAGGGGTCTAAATTTTTTACCACCCCCCCGGTCAAGGGGTCCACATTTTTTACCCCCCCCCCAAATCCACCATCCCCCCCCTGTTGTTAAAAAATGAGCACTCCCTTACAGCTTACATTAGTTACACTGAATTTAAACAGAAGATAGTCTTTTGAGTTTCAGGAAGTTTGTAATATAAGTAGGTCAACTATACAGCCCTATGCAACTTCAAATTCCCATTGTTCAATACTGAACGATATGACTTAACAATCAAAAGGGCCTTTCAGTTTCAAAGGCCCTAAAAGGGCTTTTAGGTTTCAGTCGAACTAGTAGGTCAACTGAGAGGTTTACATAGTAAAAATTAAAAAGATTTGATCTAAGTAAATTTCAGGCTTAATAAAATGATACATCAGGAGCGATTTTACATTCTGTATTGACCCCTATGGCAAGATCAAAGGTCACTAATGGCCTATCAATAAGTAGGTCAAATACATTAACTGACATCCTTAAATATGATTATGATAGAATTAATATGACATGATTAAAACCCATTGTTTTTTATACAATATGACATTTCAACCAAAAAGGCCCTTTTAGGTTCAAAGGCCCCAAAAGGGCTTTTAGGTTTCAGCCCAACTAGTAGGTCAACTGACATAATTCAAATGATATGATCTAAATGAATTCAGGCTTGATATAATGATCCATCGATTCTGACTTTATGGTCAGTTCAAAGGCCCTAAAATGGCCTTTTAGGTTCAAAAGCCCCCAAAAGGGCCTTTCTGTTTCAGTAGGTAGGTCAAAGATGTAGGTCAAAAAACAAGTTCACTATATGATTAGATCACAATGAATTACAAACTTAATATAGAGATCCATGGGGAGTGATTAAACATTCTGTAGGACTGTATGACCCTATGGCAAGTCTGTAAAGGCCCTTTTGAGAATAACTAGGTCAACTATCATAACCACACAGTAATGCTATTTTGATTTCTATGAGTGCTGATGTTTTGATTCATAATAATTGTTGTGTTTTGAACTATATATATGCCTTTACAAGGATAAAATGCCCCCAGTATGTCATTTGAAGGTCATTTGAAGGTCATTCAAAGGTCATTTGAAAGTCATACCATAACATGGACTATTATATGGTATTACACTCTACACTCAGGATATGCCGTGAAAATTTCAAGTCAATACATTTGAGGATAAGGATTATATTGATGAAATCGTATGTCTTTAAGTTTGAGCTGCTAAATTCCCGTCACAGAAACTGAATCACTCTTCTACCATTTCTATATTGGAATAGACTCATTATTTCGAGCACTAATCACCCGGTAGATTCAGTTCTAGACTAGGTAGAAACATAATTCCAAAAGTTTTAGAATGGTCTCTCTAAGCTCTATCAAATGTGATCAAAAAGGTGTTAATCTATTTAAAACTCAGTTTTTATTAAAGTGCCTAGTTATAGGACATAAAACCGAGCCCTACCTTCGCACACGAATAGTGTAGAGTTTTCATAATAATCATAATGTCCTTCTCTGATGAGAGTGTGTGTACCGCGCTCCTCCATGGGGACACGTGCACACCAAGCTACAGCCGGGTGGTATGTGATAATCCCCCGATAATCCCACAGCTATCTGTTAGGCTGCCACCTCCACTCGTCCACAGACACTGGCCATACTTAACCCTTTAGGGCGGCATGATGCCTCAACTTAAGACCCCTGGTCATTTGTCGTCTTGCTGCACCAATGCAATCTGATAGATTACAATTTACATGGCAATGATGCATTGACACTTTCGGACTACTCGCCAGGGCTGCATTCAAGCACCTTTGACATAGTGGACTTTAAAACCCCCAGTGCCCCTATATATAGGGCTGGGTACCTTTCCCGCCTGCACTCTGACTGTTGCTGGACGTGCAGTAAGATCTGCGGGTTTAAGCGGCATGCTGCATCTAAATGGTTAACCACTCCCCTGTCCCGCTGCACACCCACCCACTGGTTTCTGGACACACGTGACTGGTGACCAGCGGACCGTGACGGCATTATCAGCGGCACCCCCCCCCCCTCCCCCTCTCACACCCACCCACCCACACACCCACACCAGTATCACCTCCCTCCCCACCCGCCCACACCCACCCTGATGCCAGCGGGTGGACACGGCTTCTGCCAAGTCTTATCAGTTGCTCTTATCACCCGCTGGGCCGCAGGGCTGCGGTCACCCCACCCCGCACCCCCACCCCAACACAAAGGTATGAGGGTGGGGGGGGGGGGGGGGCGAGGGGTGGAGGGAGGGGGGCAGCCCCGACTTTTGTGAAACAAGAATATTGTAAACTAAGAATATCGCAGAGAAGCTAGAATGTAGGCCTACACTAGTAATTAATATTATATCAAGGTAACATCATTGAAAGAGGAACTCAAACTGCTTCAAAATACACCAATTTATCAAATTAATGTGGAATCTCAAAATGTTCTTTGCATCGGAATGGTGTATCCATTCTTAAACCACGCTGGAGGGGTATAAAAAAGAAGAGAGCCCACCCCAGGGCCATATTATGGTATCCTACAACCGAGGTGGGAGTAAAAGGCGGGTAAAAGGTAACTCACAAATACCTGAGTCTCTGTATTAGAACATAACCATGACAGACTTCTGCCATAGGGCACCTGGTACTTTACCCTTGTTTAATATTTACCCACTGAATTCCCCCTCCCCCCGATCCGCGCCAGGTATGTACACACTGTCCATTCATAACGATGCCATTAATACAGGGTGCTGTTTCTCCATAAATATGCGGAGGTCCATAAATTATTTGTATACATGCCTAAGTACCAAAAAACGATTTTATTCATTATTCCACAAATTTATGGAATGTGTATTCCACAAAATGTGTGGACGTCCATAAATTTATGGAGAAACAGCACCCAGAAATGATTACAAATAGAAGGGGGTTAGGGAGTGCTCATTTTTTAACAACAGGGGGGGGGGGTGGTGGATTTGGGGGGGGGGGGGTAAAAAATTTGGACCCCTTGACCGGGGGGGGGGGGGTAAAAAATTTACACCCCTCTTGGGGGGTCAAAAAAATTCAACCTGTTTTGAGGGAAAAAGCCCGCGCGTTACTATGCTACAAAGGGGCGCGAACGCATGCGATTTTCGGGCTGCCGGGGGGGGGGGGGGTGGGTAAAAAATGTCGGCCCCTCTAGGGGGGGGGGGTGAAAAAAGTTCGAGCGCTCCGCGCGAAGTCTCACCGCCCCCCCCCCCCCTGTTGTTAAAAAATGAGCACTCCCTTATCAAATAAATGATAATATTAGATATTATACCACTCACCTGTGTTTGCATTAAGTGTCTCAATGTTTCTCCACTCTCCTCCCCCAATCAGTCATTGGGCTCCAGTTGATGTTTGAGATAACCTTATAGTATAGAGGGCCACAGTACAAATGTATGTGCAGAAGAGGCATGGGGCCGATATTAAAAGGGCGTGTCGTTCTTGGTATGGCCCCCAGGGAGCACTACCGTGGTGTAGCCACAATCCCACCCTGAGGTCCTCTGTGTGAAAAGGGCCTTGGAGATATAAGGCCTGCCCACCTCAATGGGAAAAGTGAAATTGTGGTAGCCGCTGCTCCTGTTCTGTTCTCATGTTTGTCCTCCTCTAGTTCACTTCTCACTGGGTACTGTCCTGTTGTGAGAGGTTGTGCAGAGATCTATATGTTACTTGTAGTAGTCACATCGGGTGAGTCTTGACTCTGAGTGAAGTCATGTCACTTGTAGAACAGCTCATGTGGGTCACACTCACTCACAGAGCGGCTACTCACACACCCACACACTGAACAGTCTGTCACCTACTCACAGGGTATAGCAGCTACCCCCCCCCCCCCCCCACACACACACACACATACAGCTTCACACCCTCCCGGCCTGTGACAGCTTGTAGGGTGCGGGGACTGGTTGAGAGCGACTCAACACCCCCAAACAGCCACTGACGGGGGTTGTGAGTAGCACCTCTATAAAGCCGCACATACACCGGCACTAGTACTCACAGAGTTTCCACACCTTTAGCGCTACTCACTGCTTCACACCCTTAAGGTAACGGGTATATAACGTATCTAGAGATGCCGCCCTCTCCACACCTAATGTAGCATCCAGGCTCCTTCACTCAGGTCAAATTTAAAAAAAGGTTGGTTTCCGGTAACATGGTCAGACAACCCAGACCCGGCGGGTCGGATTTTTTTAAATTTATTTTTTCTTAAATTTTCTCATTTTAGGCCTATCTTTAGCGTTTTTCCCCTAAAATCCTTTAAAATTATCCGATTTACAAACCGTAAAAACTGGTATGTAGGGAAAAATTTGAAAAAGAGAAATAAAGAGGGGGACCCGGCTCTGTTTTGCTAGACCCGGTCGGGTTACCGGAAACAAACCTTTGTTTTTTGGCCTCAGCATCAATCGGGGACGAAAAAAAGGGAGTTACATATAGTTTAGGCTTCTCCAAATAATATACTTATACTTGTTGGCGCGCATCACCAGGATCGCCTTTCTGAGATTTCTTTTTTGTTGTTGCAAATTTTGATGGAAAACATGACAAACTTAGAAAAATATGAGGATATTTGGTATCAGATTAAAGCTTGCAGTGCAGGAAATGTAATGTGGTGGAGAAAAGATGCATATTTACAACTGTGGCAGATCCTTAATCTCTTCATTACTAAAATGTGAATTTGGTTCTCCGATAACCTGCAATACTCTATATGATTTAAGCCTCAATAAAAAAAAGATAAATAAAAAGTGCCCTCGTCGTATTTCTCATGGTTTAGTGATGAGAAACAACTATATTATTTGGAGAGAGCTTAGTTTTATGAAAATCCACAAATTTTCTTAATATCTGTAATATACATATGTCGAAATAGCATTGTGAGACCTTAAACCTGCTCATACCGGAAGTAGCAATAAAAGCGCGGCAAACTATAGTCAGTTGTGCCTACCCTGCAGAAGAAGTTAGACTTGCCTCAGTCTCTACTTTTTTTCATCACTGAATTTCTTCCCACATACACCACATAATTGGCGACGAAGGAGCTTACCCTGTGGACAATCTTGCCTGGAATCTCTTGGAAACTGTGAGTTTGTTCCATTTTGAGAACTTTGATTGTAATCTTTGGTGAACTTTGGTGGAAAATTCAGGGCAGTGATTTTGGGTCAGTTGTGCAGTCAGTCAGCCTCAGTCCCTGTGTTGGCACTTTCTGCACAGGCACACACTCCTATCACCAGTGGCAGTGGATCTAGGCTCTTTGGATCTGCACCAGCTGTGTCTTAACAGTCTGAACATTCACATCTACATTGTGGAACATTTGCTGTTTAGGTGGCCTAGACCTATTCATCCTGTTGTAGGCCTACTTTTTGCCTTACAATGGGGGACTTCATTATGCACCCTTTCCAGTTGGAACCAGTGGAGTCTGCAGCTAAGAGGTGGGAGAGATGGCTTAGAAAATTCCCACACTTCCTAGTGTACAAAGGCATCACCAATGAGGCAAAAAAGACTGCATCATTGATGTTACTCTTAGGTGATGACGCTATGGATGTTGCTACATCTCTAGGCATTGATGCTACCACAACTTTTGATGAAGCAACTACCAAATTGACTGATTACTTTGCCCCTAAATGCATCAAAGAGTATCAGATATATGAGTTCAGGCAGGCTTATCAGCGAGATGACGAGATGATTGATCAGTTTCATGTTCGGCTGAAGAGTCTCGCTAAGTACTGTGAGTTCCATAATGAGGACGGTGAGATAAAATCTCAGATTATTCAGAAATGTCGATGGCCAAAAGTGCGAGAAAAGGGACTCGATGAGCCAGACGTCACGTTGGCGGCTCTTCTAAAGTTCGCACGCACTCAGGAGTCTACGGGACGACAAAGCAAGGTGATGTCGCAGTCTATGCCCACCGCTCCTGTGGAGTCAAAGGTCCACAAGGTGATGTCAAAGCCCAACTCCTGGGGTCGTGGCAAGAGGAGACAGTCTTCACCGCCACGCAGACAACATCAACAACGTCAACAGCAACAACAGCATCGGCAGCCTTCCGACCAGACGGGCACGTGTTCTGGTTGTGGGGACGCATCTCATAACAAGCGAGCACGCGACTGTCCCGCATGGGGGAAAATTTGTCACAAGTGTTCCCGATACAATCATTTTGGGAAAGTTTGTAGACAATCAACAAACTTTGTTGAGACTGACGAAGGTGCTACCGCAGCACCACTGAGTGACGATGCTATCGAGTATCAGTATAATTTGTTCCATACCAATGCCATGCCTAGTAAAAGGGTCAAACCCTACATTGTATGTGTAGATTTACATGGTGTTGCCACAAACATGGAGATTGATACTGGTTCTGGTGTAACAATCTTGAACAAGGTTCAGTATGACAATGTCAAGAAGTGTAATCCTGGTCTGGTGTTAAGTAAAACCAATTTACCTGTACTTAAGATGTTTTCAGGTGCAAGTCTATTGCCACTTGGTCGTGTAACATTGAATGTGCAGCATGCAGGTCAGTCATTGCAACTTGACGCATTAGTTGTCGAGGGTCAAGGACCATGTCTTCTCGGAAGAGACTGGATCAACGAGTTACGTCTTGATTGGTCCGCAGTGCATTCTCTTTCAGATGTGGACTACAGGAAACTATTCCCTGACCTATTCAAACCCGAGCTTGGTAAGTTAAAGGGTTACGAAGCGAAACTGTATATAGACACTGATGCGCAACCACGTCAGTTCAAGGCGCGAACACTATCTTGGTCTTTCAGAGAGAAGGTCGAGGCTGAACTTGATCGCCTCGAACATGACGGGGTCATAGTAAAAGTTGAATTTGCAGATTGGGCTGCTCCAATCGTTCCGGTAATGAAACCAAATGGTGACATTCGTATTTGTGGTGATTACAAACTGACTGTCAACAGAGCAGCAAAAGTGGACAAATATCCAATTCCAAATGTTGATGATTTGTACCAAAAGTTGGCTGGGGGTGTTTGTTTTTCCAAGTTGGACCTCAGTCATGCATATACTCAGGTAGTTCTCAGTGAGGATTCCCGTGAACTCACAACAATTAACACTACCAAAGGTTTGTACCAGTACACACGCTTGTGTTTTGGGGTATCTTCCGCACCAGGTATTTTCCAGAGAGTTCTGGAGCAGGTACTTCAGGGTATACCCATGGTAGCAGTGTATCTGGACGATATCTTGGTGTCGGGGCACACAAAGGAGGAGGCACATCAAAACTTGACGACGGTACTGGGTCGGCTGCAGCAGGCAGGACTACGCCTGAGAGGTGAGAAGTGCGTGTTTCTCCAAGATTCCTGTGTCTATCTAGGTCACAAGCTGGATGCAGAAGGAATTCACCCGACTACCGAGAAAGTAGCAGCTCTTCAGAACGCACCACCTCCTACCAATGTGAGTGAACTCCGCAGTTTCCTGGGAATGGTAAATTACTACCACAAGTTCCTGAGGAACCTCAGCTCGACACTCGCACCACTGAATCAGCTCCTACAGAAGGATGTTCCGTGGAAGTGGGGGCCAGAACAGGAACAGGCGTTTGCTAAATCAAAGGAACTATTGCAATCTTCGCAAGTGTTAGTTCCCTACAACCCGGCTCTACCATTGCTTCTTGGCTGTGATGCGTCATCGTACGGCCTGGGTGCGGTACTCTCTCATCGGATGCCGGATGGCTCCGACCGACCGATCGCATTTGCATCCAGATCGTTAGCTCCCGCTGAGAAGAACTATGCACAAATCGAGCGCGAAGGGCTCGCCGTAATCTTCGGTGTGACCAAGTTTCATAAGTATGTGTATGGTCGCGAATTCACCGTGGAAACAGACCATAAGCCGCTGTTGGGCCCGCTGAAAGAGGACAAACTCATCAGTCCTATGTCTACTGCCCGCTTACAGCGTTGGTCACTGACAATGTCAAATTACCAATATCGTTTACGTTACAAGCCAGGCAAGGAGAACGGCAATGCTGACGGGCTAAGCCGGTTACCTTTAACTACACCATACTTCACCGTGCCTGTGCCTGCCGAAACAGTGTTGGCTTTTGAGGTTCTAACGTGTTCTGAGGTTTTGACATGTACTCAAATTGCTTCTTGGACCGCTCGAGACCCGATCATGGCTTCCGTCCAAAACTTTGTTTTGAAGGGTTGGCCTTATAGCGTGTCCGAAGAACTGGTACCATACTTTCGCAGGAGGGAAGAACTGTGTGCAGAACAAGGTTGCTTGATGTGGGGTTTGCGCGTGATAATACCACCACAAGCTCGTGACTGTGTTCTTGAGCAACTCCATGAGTGCCATCCAGGAATCGTTAGGATGAAATCACTCGCACGCAGTTATGTTTGGTGGCCAGGAATCGATGCTGATATCGAACTTAAAGTGAAATCATGTCAGCAGTGTCAAGTCCAATCCAAGTCTCCACCGCATGCTCAGCTCCACCCTTGGGAGTGGCCTGGTAAACCTTGGCATCGGATCCATATAGACTATGCTGGCCCAATTGATGGACAAATGATTCTAGTGATTGTAGATGCTCATTCAAAGTACATTGATGCTCATGTCATGAACACATCCACTTCCAAAGCTACTATAAGGAAGTTGAGACGAACATTCTTTGTTCATGGAACTCCAGTTGTGCTTGTGAGTGACAACGGAAGTTGTTTTACAAGTTCAGAGTTTCAAGAGTTTTGTAAGAAAAATGCTATTAAGCATATCTGTACTGCTCCATACCACCCAGCCAGTAATGGTTTAGCTGAGCGAGCCGTACAGACGCTTAAGGAAGGTATCAAGAAAACGCCAGGTGAAGATCTGGAAACTAAGGTAATACGCTACCTTTCCAGATACTGTGTTACTCCACAGACGACTACTGGACAAGCACCAGCAGAGTTACTGATGAAACGTAAGCCACGTTTCCTGTTGGATGTACTTCATCCGTCTCTGTCCAGTAAGGTTATGGATAGACAATCCTATGCACGGCAGTACCATCAGCCTGCAGTCAGCCCACGTGACTTCTTTGTTGGCGATGCCGTGTGGGTCGTGAATTTTGCTGGTATGCCCAAGTGGATGCCGGGAGTGCTCCAATCAAAGACTGGTCCAGTCACGTATATCGTGCGTCTTGATGATGGACGAGTGTGGAGACGCCACATGGATCACATTAGAGCTCGTGTCCCAACTGAGCCTGAGTGTCGTGATAATGGTCGCACCATGGAGAATCGACCAATACCGCCTTACATTGCACCTGCACCTGCACCTCAAATCCCAGTGCCAGCTGCAATGCCGAAGCCCAGTTCTCCTCCGAGTACCACTCCAGCGACTCCACAAGACCACCATGTGCCTCCTCTACCTAGTGCTACGCCTCCTACACCAAGAGCAAGTAGCCCTGCACCAGTTGGTATTAGAAAGTCTACCAGAGTAATCAAGCCACCTACCAGACTGGACTTATGAGTACAAAACTAAAGGTGGAGGGATGTAATATACATATGTCGAAATAGCATTGTGAGACCTTAAACCTGCTCATACCGGAAGTAGCAATAAAAGCGCGGCAAACTATAGTCAGTTGTGCCTACCCTGCAGAAGAAGTTAGACTTG
This sequence comes from Harmothoe impar, assembly GCA_947462335.1. Classification (NCBI taxonomy): domain Eukaryota; kingdom Metazoa; phylum Annelida; class Polychaeta; order Phyllodocida; family Polynoidae; genus Harmothoe; species Harmothoe impar. The sequence goes on along the minus strand of OX381717.1, from coordinate 37,076,237 downwards.
CCTCAGTCTCTACTTTTTTTCATCACTGAATTTCTTCCCACATACACCACAATATCCACGGAGTATTATTTTTTCAAAGACACGTATTACCTTTCTTATAAGTCTACGGAATCAACTTGGCAAAATAGGATCCACGGTTCACCATTTTTCTCGTATTTTAGGACATTGGAAGTGTTAGATAAATTCCAATTTTTGAGGCCATAACCCCATGTTTTAAGAGCGCAGGTGATGTTCTCTTATGTGAAAGAATATGGGTGATTACATTTTTGAGCATGTCACTGTGCCTTTCCTGTTAAAAAACAAACAAAACCCGTTATTTTACGTAAAAATAACGTTTTAACACTTTATATAACGTTATGCCATAGTAAGGAGCCTTACAGGAAAAGTTATATAATGTTATAATAACGTTATAAAATGTTGTATGACATTTTTTGTTTATTGCGCTACTAAGTATTTCACTTTGCGAGTCATACAGTGTCATGTACGCCGGCCTTAACAGCTCAGCCCAACAAGGCCCTCATGCCCTCACTCTCCACCCGTGACTGCTGCCTCTGAGACACTACACACCTACTGAACATGTGCCGGGAGATTTGAGTTACTCTCCAGACACCCAAACACTTAACTTTGTAGGTCAAACGGGGTCATAGGTCACGCCTCAGCAACGGGGCTGGAGGGAATGTCCCGTTTAATAGGCCACGCGAATTAGGCCCGGGGGGGGCACTTCATATATTTTGTATACACAAGTGTGCGGCTGGGAAGGGCACTTTTTGAGCAAAATCCCCCTCACCAAGGGTCTGCTTTTCACCAAAATCCCCCTCACCAAGGGTCAATTTTCACCAAAATCCCCCTCACCAAGGGTCACTTTTCAGAGATTTCAACAAAATCCCCCCAAAAGGGTCACATTTTGCCCAAATTCTTTGTAACAAGGGTCACTTTTGACCAAAATTCTTACACCAAGGCCAACTCCTCGGGGAAAATTGCTAAAACCTAGGCACTTTTGTCCAAAATCCCCCTCACCAAGGGTCACTTCTGACCAAAATCCCCCTCACCAAGGGTCACTTCTGACCAAAATCCCCCTCACCAAGGGTAAGGGTTGTCAAAGGGCCAGCCGCACACCCGTGTCAAAAAAAAATTGAGTACCCCCCCCGGGGAATTAGGTGAGCGATCAATTTTTAACAACGGGGGGGGGGGGGGGGGGGGGCACATTTTGACCCCTTGACCAGGGAGGGGGGAGGGTAGACTCGTCCCCGCTCCCTGCGCTCTCCTCCCGGCCCGCTCCGCTCTCACTTAGACTCGTCCCCGCTCCCTGCGCTCTCCTTCCGGCCCGCTCCGCTCTCGAGAGTGTGGGGCTGGAAGCGAGAGTGTGGGGCTGGAACTGTGGGGCTGGAAGCGAGAGTGTGGGGCTGGAACTAGTCTAGGGGGAGGGGTGTAAAAGATGTGGGCCCCTGGGGGTAAAAAAAGTTTGAATCTGTTTTGAGCCAAAAAGACCGTGCGTTACTATGCTTCAAAGGCCCGCCCTAATAGGTGGGGGAGGGTAACAAATTCTGACCCTTCGACCCCACTGTTGTTAAAAAAAGGTTACTCCCTAACCCTTTAAGGGCCGCATCGTGCTTTAATGCATTATGATGCCCTCTATTGCCGTGATACATGAATGCAGCCCCGGCGACTAACTTACCCGGGAACTTCCCAGCTAGCAACGATACGTTGGGCCAACGTTGGCAATGGTCGGCACCGTCGCGGGCAACATTTTGACGTTGGGCCAACATTGGTTTGCCAACGTTGATACAACGTTGGCAATTTTATGTTGTACCACCGTTGGTAATACTCCCAGTGATTTGCCAACGTTGGTACAATGTCAGATAATTCAAGTCATACCAACGTTGGTAAATTTATGTTGTACCAATGTTTGCAATACTACCAGTGTTATGCCAACGTTGGTACAACGTCAGATAATTCATGGTATGCCAACGTTGGCCCAACATTAGCCCAACCATAGTTCCTCCAACCACTACCAGAGGGAATAAAAGGTTGCATGGAGATATTTCTGTCCAGCAGACCTACTATCTTCCATCAAAATTGGCCATTAATTGCCATTAATTGTGAACCATATGTGCAATATAGCTTTTGAAACCATGGATATTCCATCTGTAATCTATGTTAAACTGGTTACCACATTTCTTTGTAATAGAACAAAATACTGACAATATTATTATAATAACACCCTTTTTTTGATAATGGTAGGTAAATAAGGTCTAATGGATGGAGTGGCTGTGTATCACCACTTGGCCCTTTAGGCTGAGATTAAAGTGAAATGCATAAATAGAAATAGCTATTTCTATAATGATGATTCTTGACAGCCAAGTGTTTAATGTTGATGTTAATGTTGAATAATTACCTACTATTTGAGTGAATATTGATACATGGACGTTGGGCTAATGTTGAAATATATTTGTTGGAACAACGTCATTTTTAGGCTCTAAATATGGTTGGTACAACGTTGTATCAACGTTGGCACAACGTCAGATTTTAATGTTGGCCCAACGTTGGCCCAACGTCATTTCTTTGCGACGTCATGACGACGTTCTTATGGACGGACAAATGAACATTGGCCCAACGTCATTATCTGACGTCAGTCCAACATTACCTACGGTTGGCCCAACGTTGGCCAAACGTATCATTGCTGGCTGGGTTACCAGTGCTGCATTCATGTATCATGCCAACACGAGGTTGATACACTCATGAAGGGTCCACATAAATGAAGCCACAGCCCTAGCGAGTAGTAGGCCTACTCACCCAGGCATTCCTGCATCACAACAATAAAGGGCGTAGGACATTAAACAGGATTCCCTCAAATATTTCAGATCGAATTCCATGACAAAAATCTCAATTTTCCATGACATTTATAACATTCTTGTAGAGGCTGGGGGGCTTGAAATCTGGATAGCAAATGGTACTTTCTAGGAGTTTGAAAAAAAAAATTGATTCCATAATTTTCATTTTGCATGACATTCCATGACACAGGACTAATTTTTTATTTAATTTTTTAAATATTTTTTTTTACAAAATTCCATGACATTTCAGACAACTTTCAAATTCAATGACACATGGAAACCCTGATTAACATACGGCCCTTAAATGTAGACGATTCTGACAACATGGCCAGGTATTTGATATGTAAACCAGGGAGCTATTAACTGAGACTACCTTCCTGCGTAAAGCTAAGTTATGATTTCCATTTACTTTTTTAGCCAGCCATCTAAAGAATTTTCATATTCATACCTGAATTTTTGATTTATGATGGAGTCGGGTAAATAAATATAATGTATAATAACCGTATATTCAAAATGTCTTCTTTATCGCAACACGGCATTTGACGTCGGGCCGGTCATATAGTTATATGCTCTTGAACATGTACAAGGTCGGGTGACGTGAAAAATGCTTCTTTTTGCACCCCCCCCCCCCCCCCTTGTCGGGGGGGGGGGGGGGGGGGGGGTGCAGCAGTTGTGGGTAATCCCCCTTTAGTTTTTCTTTCATTCTTCTTATCTACATCGGCATGTTACTAATGGATAAGCAATGTTTTTTTCTCGACGTGTCCGCTGTAAAATGCGCGGTTTACAAAAAAAACAAACCCCATTAATATCAATATCATAAAAACACTAATAATATAAAAACATTAATATCAGTATCATATGTAAAATAATAATATTAGGGGTGATCCATTAAGTATGTCACGCCCGAAGGGGTGGGGGGATCTTTTTTTTTCTGTGACAAAGTGTGACAAGGGGGTGTAGGATTGTGTAAGGTCACACTTAAAGATTTTTTTAAAACCATATATTAAATATATTCTGCACGTGCTGTATATGCATTGCCACTAAGCAGCATCATAATCTGATGTGTGCTACTTGAAAAAGTATGTGGGTACAACAGGTCTTCCAGTATCAGAGGAAAGGATAGCAGTGCCCGGGGGTTGTATATTTTATATAGATGGGTGTTTATTCTAGGGGAACGGTTTATTTGGTTTGGTTGGCCCTACAGTAGTTTAGTCTAATAGGTTAAGCCCAAGTGGAGTTATGGTGCAAAGTCTGTGCATCCATCTTCTCTCCTCTTGGTTCCTTTCTGCTTTGCCCTCCATTGACTTTGGGGCGTGCTTGATGAAGCTTAAAATACTTATGATTGGGCCTTCATCCCAGTATACAAAGGGATCTCTAACGCTAGGGCAAGCTTTGAAGTGACGGGACGAGTGCAGTAACCTGTACCGTTTCCTCCCCCCCCCCCACCCCTATATAGATGGGTGTGCGGCTGGCAAGGTTACATTTTGACTAAACACATGTGCATTAGTTATAACATTTTATTTAGTTTAGGCCTCAACCTTGGGGGCTGTTACAAGACGTAATTTACGTTTAATACGGAACATAATAATAATTACGTTATGATAAACGTTTAAAAAAAAAATCACGTTAGTGTTTAAAAACTCATGTTAGTATTACCATAAACATCAACGCTGTGGTTTTCAAATTTAGGCTTATTTACACATTTTTTGCACACTTCCTGGAAATGTGGTAGGAAAAAACGAAATCCATTACATTAAAAAACATCCATAACGTTAGAAAAACTGTAACATAAATTTTGTTTTGTAACAGCCCCTTGAAAAATAACGTAACAAAATTCTTTTGTAACACCCTCTTTTTGCACTATGGTTTTATGTTACGTTTTGTGACAGCCCCCAGGACAAGACAAAAAATAAGACAGCACATCACATCTTCATTGTTCGTTAATCATGGTTTATTATAGGTACAATTTCCGGCAATAGTAACCATAGTAACAACAGATGCACCGACAAATAAACTCCGGGGTTCAAATTTTCACATGCTCTTTTAACTTTAAGTCGGCCGGCAGGTAACGACATAGATAAGCTAAAGGTAGACTCACTAGCACAAGATGATGTCGTAAACCTTTAAAGACAGCATGATGCTTAAAACAGCATGTCTATAATTTAGCGACGTACCGTATTAAACGTAATAGACACACATTGCGCTCAACAAATTATGAAAAAGGTTGGTTTCCGGTAACATGGTCTGGAAAGCAAGACCCGGCCGGTCGGCCGACTTTCTTTTTTTTCTCAATTCTTTTTTTGCTTTCCATATTTTTAGGCCTGATTTGAAAGTTTTTGCTCTAAATCCTCAATAATTGTCCGATTTAGGAACAGTAAAAACCGGGAAATAGATATGTTTTCCAGATATTGGAGAAATTAGGGGGACCCGGGCACTGCTTTGTTAGCCTTGGTCAAGTGACCAGAAACAAACTTTTTTTTATATTTAGCCTTGGCATGATACCGCACCGGCGAGTTACACGCCAGTACAGCATCCATGCTTTCATGCTGACAAAAGACATAGTGCATAACAGAAATTTCCCCTTAAGAGTTAACTGTATTAATACCCTTTATTGACACAAACCTTTTTAATACTGATTATAATATATTACAAAATATAGACATAATTTAAGTACAACGTAAATTTGTTCATACAAAGGTTAATAGCAAAAATGGATATCTGAGAAAAAAAAATTGCATACTGTAAATCGATGAAATTCAGAATAAATAGACATAAATCATATTAAATAAGATCACAATACAGATCTGTGGTATCCAAGTGAAATGATGGGCAGTGTAATAAATAAATAACAACATGTGTGGATAGTCTATATCACATGTGCATAACACATGATGCAAAGAACACAACATGTGAACTAAGGCCACACTTTTTTTTATTCTTTGGGCTACGGACACCATGAGAATTTTTTCAAGTACGTAGGACGAAATCTAAAAAAAATTAAAATAAAATAAAATGTTGTCATTCGCGTTTTACCACCTAAAATCTTTAATAATGGTCCGATTTACACACCGTAAAAACTGACATATAGCAATTTAAATGAGGATTCGCAATTTCATTTTTAGTGTGGGGGTTTTCATGGTAGTGTGGCAGGCACATAACACAAAGAATAAAAAAAGTGTGGCCTAAGAGTCGAGATCACAGACAATAAATATAATCTTCAACAGCAATAAATGCAGAATATTGTGACCACAATAGACATAAATATTATGCCATATGACTGAAATAAAAGTTATGATTATTTAAAACTCTTTAATACACACTTATGAATCAGCACCAGTGTTAACCATTTAATATAATTTTCCAGCGGTCACACTCTCAGAGTGTTTTATGTTTTTTTCTTTTATAGGTTTATTGACACTTCTCATGTAATGTACACACTAAAGTGCAGTTACCATTTAAGGGCAGCACAGGACTTAAATGTGTAAGGCCCTTTGCCGTCATCTCGTCAAGGGTGCAATCATGCATCATGCCGACCCTTCAGGAGTGTATCAACCATGTAGAGTCGGCATGATGCTTGAATGCAGCCCTGGCAAGTTACTCGCCGGGACTGCATTCAAGCATGTTGCCGACAAAAGGCATGAGACATTAAAGCGGTATGCTGCCCTAAAAGGGTTATAGTTAAGTACATTAAGTGCAGACGTCCTCCAATTCAAAATCTCATTGGAAGTGAGGTACATCATTGACATATTTGATATAGTTATCTAATAACATTGAATATCTAATGTCAAACAGACTACATATTGTGTACTTTTTAAATATGTCCAAGAAAATTAATTGTTGTCTTCAGGTAACACATGGGTTGAAAAAACTCGATTTTTTGTTCACATTAATTTTTAGAGTGATTTGGCAAACTTTTAGATATTTTCTTCAAAAAGATTTAAAAAAACAACAACTTTAGGGTAGTGCCAAAGAAATAGGGTAAGTCGAGTTACTTGAACACACTACTTGCGTTATACTCTGCAGCAGTTGAGTTTATTAAGTGCAAATCGGATGGGGGGTGTTCTACAGACCAATGCAGTAAGTTTTTAAACATTTCTTAAGTGTAAGCGACAAATACACAAATATAACCTCAAAGTCCTGCATTCTAATATGCATTATTTGAAAAATAATTATCCTCTGAATCTCCTGATATGAGATGTTTGCAAACATAGCCATTACACAGACAATGCTATAAGGATTATGCTGAAACCAACGTAAATACAACTTTATTGTGAAAAAGTCAATCTTTCTTGCTGCATTGGTCTATAGATATTTATAGTCCAATTAAGATTTGACCATATTTGATATCATCCAATTATTTATTATATATAAACCCCGTTTCTCAAATACGGAAAAATACAACAAACCCTCTCTTAAATATTGTTTGCTTATTTTCTTAATAATTCTATAGATGGCAGTAATATAAATGGGATATACAGTAAATTCCCACATATAACTCGCACTATGCATATAACCTGCACCCGAGCCTTCCATTTGTGTAAAACCCGCACCTTGGATTCGGTTTACATAATAACAACAGGTTATATGTGGGATCTTACGGTAGCCATTATCTTTGGGTGTTTTAAATGCGTAACAACTGACGTACAGGTTGTTCCAAACCTTGTGGGGCATTAATATTTGATTCTGTGAATCAGTCCATTGGAAATATTCCATAAAACGTTATATCGTCTCCTCAGAGCAGAAAGGTAGCAACAGTATTTCTTAAGATGTGGTTAGCAATCTTTCATACTGAAATGGTGACATGTTCCCAAGTTGATATTTAGGCCGTTTTATTCTGATAACTTGGATTACTGATCCGCCAATAGGATTTTTTTTACCCCTGCCCGGTGGGATTTTTTTTTTGAATTTTAACCAAAAAAAAATTTAAAAAAAAGAAGTATATGCTGGCCAGCAAACATCCCAAATTAGATCCTCAAAATTGGCAATATTTCTCAATATACCTCCATTTCATAGCCAAAAGAAGGCTTTTCCATGCTTTTTTTCCCCCTCTGTGCCCTGGAAAAATTCAGGATCTCAGGGAAGTTTTTTTTTTTCCCCTCTCCCCCCCAAAAAATATTTACTCCCAGGGCCCATAATCCAAGTTATCAAAAAAAGGAGGCCTAACCTGCAATTTTAATTCTAAGCACATCATGTTTCAGCATCAAAACCAATACTGATTAGTAAATATCCCTACTTCACCAATCATAAGTGCATTAGCTTCATCTTATTTATAATAATATCCCACCTTTAACAATAATTAAGTACATTGTGCCAACTTTAAGTTAGAATGAAGACCTTACAGGCATGGGGTATCTGGATAGCTTAGTATGCAGGTGGACCTTAGAGGCCAAACTGCATTCCTATCTCTACACTGGCTGTGTCCACACATTGAGCATCACACTGGTTTATCACTAGATATGGTTCGTTGATTGTCTGATGAATCATATATATATATATATATATCAAATTTACCTCATAAATTTGATTAACATTTTTAACTAATTAAATACAAGTTTTCATATTGAACACAGAATGATATTGCACTATAATTTTGTGCATATATTTAGTATCACCTCCCTTTTGAAGATGTTGAAGAGCTCCACTTGTCGCGGGGTACCCAGTGACTGTTGCCATGGGAACCCATGTACGCCGCCCACTGCTGCTTATCGTGCGGCAGAAACCGGGGACACCGCTGACCTTTTGACCTCAGCTTGGCCTCATCACCACACTCACACTTTAACCGTAACCTGTCACATTGGTTTGGGAAAGAGGTAAGCGTTATTAAAGGAAAATTTCCATAATACATCTCAATGATTATAATCTTAAGGCTGTTCAAATTGCTCAAAAAAAGCTCATGTTATCTCAAAGTAGGTGGTCAAGTCATGAGCAGGTTGGCCCCCACTTTTAGATAAAAAAGAAAGAAAATGGAAATGGAAAAAAAAAATCACCCCAATAAATTAAGCTTTGCAGTGTTTTAAAGTATGTCCATAAAAATTTGAAAGAAATTCAAGAGGTTATATAAAAGATGGGCTAACCTGTTAAACCATATTTATGTTTATAATGTTTTCTACACACCCTGTCAATTTGTTCAAAACAACAATTGTTACAGAAAATACAATTGACAAGGAACAATAATTAAGTACATTAAGAATTTCACTACTCTGCTAATACAAAATCAAAATTCCCTTTTCTCTAAAAAAGTTGGTCCCTACCTGTAAATGGTCATCTGACCCATGTGTAGGTTGTAGGGGTTGTAGGTGGACTGAGACTCGAAGGTTCCCGACTCAGGCGCATGGCCGCTTTCCTCCAGGCACTCGTCCAGGGTAGCATGCTCATACGCATCATGATCCATCCCATAATAGTGACCTGTGGTAACAGAGCATGTCAGTAACTACTACTTTAGTTTCTCTACTTGTTTTTGATTTGTTAAGTTGTTATAAAAAGCATTGTGTAGATTGGATCAGATTAAATTGATTGTAGTCATATGCTTTAATAAATCAAGAATCTTGTAGCAATTTTCGGTAAGTTTGTGCATGTTTTATAATTTGTCAAAGCTACTGGTGCCAATGATACACAAGTTAGACTTATACGCAAGGTTTTACGGTAGTTACACTTACTGCTGGGCTGGAAGCGGATGGCCTCGGCCTCCATCTTACGTTTGACACATTCCTCATCCTCGGGGAGCAGGATCTTTGTCTTGGCCGGGTAGAACCAGTAGGTGGCAAACACCACGTCCATAGACCGGGCGTAGTCCGGGTGGGAAGGGTCTAATAATGGGGGCACCAGTGTACCTGCACAACAGCAAAGTTAACCATTATATCAAAATTGATTCAAGGCTGTGTCTCATGAGATGGGGGCCAATGTAATAGTCTTTGACATGGTGCCAGCTTTGACCTGGTGCCAGCTTTGACCGGCTTGATAGAAAAGGGTTTATTAAGGGCATTTGAAGACAAAAATTGGCTGAAAAGGTTAATGTATGTTACAACACTTTACAATAGTAGTTAGTCGCCCATCTGCCCATAATAAACCCTTATATCTATCAAGCCGATCAAAGCAGCAGCGTGGACTTACACTCTTCAACCATAACCGTGACAAAGTATATGATTGGCGAGTGTAGCGTGCATGCACATCACTCTCCAGCAGATCTTTTGTTATGATGGGGGTATATACCAATATCTGCTTGGAGATGGTACTGCCATCCCAACGCCGTCCCCGGCCCTGATAAGGCACTGGGTCAGACCCTGCTCTGTGCGCGCTGTAGCTATGCATGGGCGGGTCTGAAGGGGGGAGACTAGGTCAAAGCTGGCACCCGGTCAAAGGCGTTCACATTGGCCCCATCTCAGGAGACACAGCCTTAAACAACCTCCAGGAATCTTGAGTTAAATTTAGCCCTTTAAAGGCAATTCATGCAGTTTCTAGAAAATAGCATCCTTCAGTACACTGCCAAGAGCTGCAGTATGTGAACTGGACCTGGTCCTACTGTAATACAGAGTAAAGAAAAAAATCAACTCAAATCTGAATGTTAGCATTGCCATCATAGATGACAGTAAACAAGAGGGTTCATAATTAACTGTACCTACTGAAGACCAACATAGATAAGTACTAGTAGAAGTGATTTGGTGGTAAAGATCACAATAGAGACTAATGCTCACCAAATTGATACAAGTTCAAATTGTATGACCGGCTGACATATATGACCGGCTGAAGTATATAACTGCCCAGTTCTAGAAAGTGATATGAGGCCATGTAAAGAAGCCAGTATTGCCAAAACCACATATTTCCATATATGACCTGATACAGATAAGAAACCAATGCTACATTTCAAGCATGTATCAATTTGGTGAGACTTAGCCTGGAATGGCTGGAGCAGACACTACATACCTGTAGATATTAGGCGCTGTAACCCCCCTTCATCATGAGGACCCACGTGGCGCTTTTGTTTCGCCCGCGCGCGTCGCTCGTGTCGTCGCTTTCTTCGCCCAAAGCTCTCTAAGTACTGCTGATGCAGCTTCTGCATCCGTACCTCCTGCGTGGCCTCCCCCACACCCCGGCCAGCCTTCTTCTGCTCACGTGACTCATAACTGCCATCCGCCCCGTATCGCGAATCCCGTGCATTCCAATATAATCCCCCTCCAACTATATCATCTGGGATTCTTTCTGACCGACCAGCGACGACATCAGCAGGATATCGTTGCCTCTCGTAATCCTCTTCCGGTTCATATTGCAGTCGCTTTTTGATGTCAGATTTCGGACCCATTGAAGTCCTCTGAGCAATGTTCTCACCGCCCGATTTCTCCCCTTCCTCCAGTTGATCTGTCCGACCGAGGAGTTCGGACACTATGGATGTTATTTTCTCCCTCAGTTCCTCATCTTCTTCCTCTTCTACTTCAGCATTCTCTTCATCAGTCTGTGAGGGTCTTTTATCTGCCGGGTAATCTTCATAAGTGGTTCTACCTTCCTCCATGATACCCAATTGGTCCCGGTTCGCAGACGTCTCGTCATAATCTCGCAAGTGTTGCCTGCTACTGTCACTGGCAGGGTTGGAAGTCTTCCTCAGTTTGTCTTTTGCCTGTCAAAAAAAGTAAAGGATATGACAATTGTGAAATCAAATGAGACTTACCAGGGTAAGGTGAAATTTGATCATAATTACGCCGAGGTGGTGCAGAGTATGTATACATGAATGAAAAACAGAAGAATAAAAAATTTAATTAAAATCTTTATTCCTTGCAATCATGATACTAAATGCAATTTAGAGACTCATCAATTTGGAAACACGTTCAGTACAAATATTTCATATACTTTTAATTTTCCAGGAGTTTACTATCATATGCAGATTTTCTAAAGAAGCAGATCAATTGTATTAGTATTAGGAGTTATTTAAAACACTTTCAAGCCTACCCTCCACTTGGACTGCTGAGTGGCCACCCATGCTTGCCACTGCTCGAAGTCCCGCTGCTTGTCGGGATGTGTCTGTAGGAAGGTCTGTGCCAGAGCGGTTGTGTTCACCCAAGCCGCACGCTCCACATGGTACCGCTCCTCTGTTGATAACAAGCCAACTCATCATGCTATATTCAAAAACTTGTATACATTTATATCTCAGTGTTTGAATTGAGGTATAAAACAGATTTGGCATCAAGTATGTACAAAAAATCAATCAAGCCAAGAAGAAAAGACAAGTAAAGCAATAAAAAGTGTGGAGATAAGGACAATATACAACCTAATAGTAACATATGGCTAACCACTAGATAAAAAAAAAGCACAGGATAAAAATATATACATGTATATACATGTAAAAACGCTATTTATCTATTTGTATTCATATGCCTTTATAGTAAATGAATATGATATTGTATCAGCAATTGTTATAATGAAGATATAGGACATTCCTCCTCCAATATGGAGAATCTTATTTAACAGATTCATATTCTTTTCGTCCTGAACTTTTCACTAAATTGAAATTTGTGTATTTTTTTACGACAACCGCAAAAAATCACGATCGAGTTTTTTATTTTTATAATTACTAAAAAAACATCTAAAAACATCTATAACATCATTGCCTACCATACAGCATAACGATGACATCCATATTTAATCGTATTATGCCATAATGAAGCATTTCCTATCGTTCGACACGACAACGTAAAGTATACAAAATGGCCATCTCGCGGGTTCACGGGATCTCACGAGAGTGCGACTCGGAAATGCTCGGGGGGTCGGTACAGACATTTTATCTTCCGAAATAGAGCAAATTGCGGACTATGTAGGTAATATTATTACTCCTACAGGTAATATAGAGGCAGTTGCGGACATTTCGGACAGTATAACCGTCTTGATAAAAAAATAATTTGTTTATCGAGCACTTCGGCAATCTCCGGTATCAAAATCCAATATGGCGGGCAGTGGAACGCCGAGGGACGATGACACGCTTCAGAATTCAGTGAAATCATGGATTACAGCTCAAATATACAAGGTAAATCTGCAATTTTTGTTGTCATTGATAGATTAGGCTTCCTCTATTTGGGGGGTGAAATTTCGGACAGCTCAGTAGCCGGGTTATTCCGCAAAATGACAAAGACCGTGCTCTAAACTTGCCAAAACCAAAAAACAGAGCCAATGATCAAATGATAGACGTTTGAAAATGACAGCGTGGCAGGGCGCCCCTGTTTGAAAATGCTTCAACCAAATTTTCTGGGGGGCTAGGGCCTAATTCAGCTATTGTACCTCCAAATATAGGATTTTATTATTTTAACCCCCAAACGAAGCCAATCAAAAAAAAAAGATATCGTCTTTAGCTTAATGTGGGTCAACGATCAGCTGATCCAAGCGCCAACAGTTTCAAGATACCCCCCCCGCCCGATATCCCTTTATCATTGTGTGGTTGGGGGTGACTTGAAACCGACGCAGACCGGACTGTCATTTCTCAACTTGAATCAAATTTCTTGAAAATGGCTCATATCAAAGGTAAATCTCAACCAATATTCACCTTATTAGGCTCGTTAGATGCAGAAATGTCATCTCTATTAGGCCCTAGTGTGTCAGCTCTCCACCCCCCCTACTTTTTGTGAAATTTGACTTTGTTTGAGAATTTTGGCGAGTAGAACGCTTCGACTGTGTGCGAAGGATAGATTTTAATTTGGTTCCTAAGTATCTCACAAAAAATAAAAGCATTTTGATGTCTGGTCTACTTTTTACAGTTGTGAGACCAACCTGTCAGAACCAGGATAGACTCTATGAACTTTTATCTAAGGGACCCTGTGCCCCCCCCCCCCCCCCCGGGTTAACAATGTACTACACTAGTCCCAGCAAAAGAATTTTCTCAAATATCATGTCTAAGAACCTCAAAATTGAACATTTCCAAAGGGCCCATGGGGGGGGGGCGAAAAAATTTGCGCGCGCCCCAGTTAACACCAAACGAGTTCAGTTCATGTTTACTAAATAACTACTGCATATTATGCAATATCTCCCAGAAATTCTCATTCTTTGGACATTAGTGGTAGTCCCAGCAAAAGGAAATTCTCAAATATCATGTCTAGGTACCTCAAAACTGAAAAAAGCAGAATGAAGAATGTTGTGAAAATCGAAACTAAAATAAGGCTCCAAAAAAAGTGTCTTGGCGAGAGGAGTTCAGAAATGTTCAATTTATCTCTCCATCATGTTTAGTTCCAGAGCTAGGTGCATATTAGTAACCTTTTGCCCCCCCCCTTCCTTGTGAATAAGCTGCTTTAGTCCCAACTAATAATTCGGAGCCTAAATTAAATCATTTGTCATTCTTGGAACTGTCACTGAAATCTGACGAAATCCACAATTTTCAAAATTGGCTGTGAGGGGGGGGGGGGGGGGGGTATGGCCTAAATGTTAAAGCATTTTATAAGGGATAGCCATGAGAAAGTAGATAAACATGTTTACTATACTGTGTGCGAAGGATAGATTTTAATTTGGTTCCTAAGTATCTCACAAAAAATAAAAGCATTTTGATGTCTGGTCTACTTTTTACAGTTGTGAGACCAACCTGTCAGAACCAGGATAGACTCTATGAACTTTTATCTAAGGGACCCTGTGCCCCCCCCCCCCCCCCGGGTTAACAATGTACTACACTAGTCCCAGCAAAAGAATTTTCTCAAATATCATGTCTAAGAACCTCAAAATTGAACATTTCCAAAGGGCCCATGGGGGGGGGGGCGAAAAGATTTGCGTGCGCCCCAGTTAACACCAAACGAGTTCAGTTCATGTTTACTAAATAACTACTGCATATTATGCGATATCTCCCAGAAATTCTCATTCTTTGGACATTAGTGGTAGTCCCAGCAAAAGGAAATTCTCAAATATCATGTCTAGGTACCTCAAAATTTAAAAGAGCAGAATGAAGAATATTGTGAAAATCGAGACTAAATTATGGCTCCAAATGATGCGTCTCGGTGAGAGGAGTTCAGAAATGTTCGATTTATCTCTCTATCATGTTTAGTTCCAGAGCTATGTGCATGTTTGCATTCTATACTATACACATCTGTGGTAGTCCTTGCAAAAAGAATTTCTCAAATATTGTGTCTAAGTACCTCAAAATTGAACATTTCCAAAGGGCCCAGTGGGGGGGGGGCGAAAAAATTTGCGCGCTCCCCAGTTAACACCAAACGAGTTCAGTTGATGTTTACTAAATAACTACTGCATATTATGCAATATCTCCCAGAAATTCTCATTCTTTGGACATTAGTGGTAGTCCCAGCAAATGGAAATTCTCAAATATCATGTCTAGGTACCTCAAAATTTAAAAGAGCAGAATGAAGAATATTGTGAAAATCGAGACTAAATTATGGCTCCAAATGATGCGTCTCAGTGAGAGGAGTTCAGAAATGTTCGATTTATCTCTCTATCATGTTTAGTTCCAGAGCTATGTGCATGTTTGCATTCTATACTATACACATCTGTGGTAGTCCTTGCAAAAAGAATTTCTCAAATATTGTGTCTAAGTACCTCAAAATTGAACATTTCCAAAGGGCCCAGTGGGGGGGGGGGGCGCAAAAATTTGCGCGCGCCCCAGTTAACACCAAACGAGTTCAGTTCATGTTTACTAAATAACTACTGCATATTATGCAATATCTCCCAGAAATTCTCATTCTTTGGACATTAGTGGTAGTCCCAGCAAAAGGAAATTCTCAAATAGCATGTCTAGGTACCTCAAAATTTAAAAGAGCAGAATGAAGAATATTGTGAAAATCGAGACTAAATTATGGCTCCAAATGATGCGTCTCGGTGAGAGGAGTTCAGAAAAGTTCAATTTATCTCTCTATCATGTTTAGTTCCAGAGCTAGGTGCATATTAGTGACCTTTTGTCCCCCCCCCCTGGTTTGATACATGTCCGACCTTAAACTCCACAGTACTGCCTCAGAAAGGTTATTAGAGTTGCCTGTGCTTTAAAAGATGTAAATACCCGGTATTTAACACTCAGAAAGGTTAATAGAGCTGTCTGTGCTTTAATACATGTAAATACCCGGTAGTAAAGGCCATGGTTCAGAAGTTAAAGTTCTTTTTCTGCCATTTTATATGTAAATTCTTATATTTTCCAGTGAACGTGAGCGGTACGAGCAGGAGTCGCACAAACGGGAGCCACGGGAGCGGGAGTCGCCGGAGTTGCAGGAGCGGGAGCCTTGGCCACGTGGACACAGCACTCAGAACCTTGATCAGGGGCTCTTCAACACGTCTAGGGGCTCCAACCACTCCTCCTCGGGTCAGCATTTACCCAATTTTTTACTTCAGGGGGGGTCTCTGAAATTTGGTCTTCAGAGCAAATCTTAAACTCCACAGTACTGACTGAGCGCCCAATGTGACCAATTTTCATGGGATACTTTCAGGGGGTTAGGCCTAATTCTCAGTACTGCCACTAACGCACTGCTAAAGATAGACCTTGAATTTGTATAAAAAACAATTCCCAGGTCATTTACCCAATTTTTGACTTCAGGGGGAGGGATCTCGGGTCTTTTTCTCAGAGCCAATTATAGTGCCAAACGAAGCGTCTTGGCGAGAGGAGTTCAGAAATGTTCAATTTATCTCTCTATCATGTTTAGTTCCAGAGCTAGGTGCATATTAGTGACCTTTTGTCCCCCCCCCCTGGTTTGATACATGTCCGACCTTAAACTCCACAGTACTGCCTCAGAAAGGTTATTAGAGTTGCCTGTGCTTTAAAAGATGTAAATACCCGGTATTTAACACTCAGAAAGGTTAATAGAGCTGTCTGTGCTTTAATACATGTAAATACCCGGTAGTGACTTTAAATAAAAGGCCATGGTTCTTCAGAAGTTTAAAGTTCTTTTTCTGCCATTTTATATGTAAATTCTTATATTTTCCAGTGAACGTGAGCGGTACGAGCAGGAGTTGCACAGATGGGAGCCATGGGAGCTGGAGTCGCCGGAGTCGCACGTGTAGGGGCTCCACAACACGTGTAGGGGCTCCATACCACGCCTAGGGGCTCCACAACATGGCTAGGGGCCCCACAACACTCATACTAGCCCTTTAAATATGGACTTCATGAGAGGGAATTTCGGATACAAGTCGGGCGTGAAACCCATCTAGAAACTGTTCCACATATCTAGGAAACTCATCCACATGTTTAGGAACTCTTCAACATGTGTATCTAAACTCATCAATGGGTCTAGAAACTCTATATCTAGGAATTCCACTAGACATTTAGAAAGTCTAGGAACTCTTCAATATATCAATCTTCATCCAAGTCAATTGATTGCTGCCCTTTTAATTATTAATAAAATCAGTTTCCATTATAACAGAAGGAATTCCTTTGTTGTCATTTATAACCTCTATGTCATCAAGTAAACAAATTTCCTCACCAGCTTTGAAATAAATCCCAAACACACCTCCAAATGCCTAATGCGTTTCCAAACACAACCCCTTCCAAAATAGTAAATCCAGTATCTTCTCAAACAAGTGAGGGCTAGCAAACAGATGGAATCTGTTTGCGCCCTCACTTGTATGTATCTATTATTATTCAGGGTATGGTCAATTAGTATAAGTAAAGAAACAATAATGATGTACAATATATAAGTATAAGTTTGTATTGTATATGCAAAGAGATAGCGTTGAAAGACCAATAAGCATACAAGAATGAAAATGTCCATACACATTCTTTTCCCTAATGCAGTGTTATATTTCAATGGAATTCAAAAGCCTTATTGTTAAATAAAAATTATTTATTTTTTATCAAATTTGCCATGGGTTTACCATCTTTTGAAAAATCATACATGGATATCAACATGGATATAAGATATGGCTATAATATACTAGTAAAAGGTGTTGAGCTGTAGCAGCCACTGACCTGAGTTGTATATGGCCTGTCCCGGTGACTGTATACTCTGACTGACCGCTAACATCTTACTGTACCCAGACTTCTTATAGCGGAGCCGACAAAAATCTGCCCGACTCTGCTCATGAACGTTCGTACCTACAAAACATGAAAAGGTAAGTGAATGAACAGAGACAAGTCTGGTAACCATTTTTACTGACTATGTTTTAAAGACAATTTAATTAGTATGTCTAGCAATAAATGTTGCTGTGCTACAGAATGATTTTCTCTCCAACATGCTCAAGTCTATCATCTCTGACATATGTATAAAATATTAATGGGTAAGAGTTTTTCATATCATATATTCTAATTGCCATACTTAATGGTATTCTGTTAGTGCATTTGGTATATGATTATATCAACTGTTTGTTGGACATTAAAGTCTATCACTTTAAAAGTGTTAATTTTTCTCATTTAATCTGTCCAAATGAAAACTACTGTAAAACCCCGCCTATAAGGCAAATTTATTTTGCCGTTTTTATTTCCTATTAAAGCCAATTTTTTCCCTTCAAACTCACATTTGGCTTATAGGTGGGGTTTGTCAAAGGAATTTAAGATAATGGTATAGAAAAGTATAAAAATAGTCAATAATTTTACTCAATTTTAATGCCTTACAAATCATATTCACATTACAAAATCTGTTTTAAAACACTTTTTTGGTAGGGTCAGGTTGGGGCTCATGGGGTCACCAAGACTCCAAAAGTCACATTCCGCTTACTGGCGGGGTTCTCTTAAATATTAAAATGATATCATACAAGCCAAATTTTTTTCCTTAAACTTACTTTCAGCTTATAGGTGGGGTCGGCTTATAGGCGGGGTTTTACAGTATATCTAACCATCTGATTGTATTAGAATTACCTTTAAGAAAGGAGAATTTCTCGTCCTTGCCCTGCTGCCCGTGGCAGTCGGAGATCCAGTAGAGGAATATGTCCCTCCCGGTGCCTTCCACACTGAGGGTGAGCGGGGAGGTCTGGGCCCCCACACTGTCACGCGGGTAGGGCGTGATTAACGGACGCCCCGTAGCACCATCTAGTACCGTCATCTGGAAATACAGAGTATTTTAGCTAAGTGTTACTACATCAGGGAGCGTTCATTTATTAGTTACAGGGGGGGGGTTGGGTTGGGGGAGGGCCACGTAAAAATGTTCGACCCCTCCTGCCTAAAATATTCTGACCGCTGTTGAAGGATGATGCCCCTTTTTCAGCAAAAAAGCCAGCGCGTTACTATAGTTCAAAGGGGAGGGGGTGAAAATTTTTCACTGCCTTCGGCGAGGGGGATGGGGATGCAAAACATTCAATGCTTTTGAGGCAGGAGGGCGAAATCTCACCACCCCCCCTGCAATCAATAAATGAAACTCCCTAAATATGATTGGCACATCCAAAAGAGGGGTGATCCTGTTCAGTGGTAGCCCTTGTGCCTTTTTTCTGCCTGCATGGATGTTTTTCATTATTATTGTGGAAATGACATACCTGTAAACCTACATGGATATCAAACATGTTCTAATCAAATGAGTGTTTTTTAAAAGTGTACAATTTAATATAAAACAGAAAATAGCTACAACATGTGTATTTATCATGAAAATTAATTTTTGCTTTATTATAAATTTATCGAACATACATTGTATATTCATAGATTGCTTTTTAGTGGCGTAAGCACTAATATTTCAAGTACAGGTATTTACTAAAGTTGAATTAGTCGTAATTTACAACTTACGATGGAGTGATAGTAGAGGGGGAAGCCGGGCCCAGACTGCCACCGAATGATGAAATCAGGAATGTCGTCGTCATTGTAAAACCCCGCCGCAGGGGTCCTGTATCGGGTATGGTAGAAAATTATTGAATTGAAAACTCAAGAAAAACGTTTATATTCATAAAACCATTATACCATTATATTTTTGATAAGATACATGATGAAATATATAATAGTAATAAAGACTATTCTATAAATAGCCTCCCAACCATTTTCAGATGAAGGAATTTCTTTCTTATGACTCTTAGCCCACAAAAGAAAATAAGCAGCGGGTCTTATGTTCTAATTTCTTTTTGGATAATTATTTATCATTATTTTTTTTAATTATGTTTTTATACATTTTGGGGTTTTAACTACCGGTACTTAAATATATGTATTTACTAATACAAAAAGAATAGGGAGAAAATGCTCCCCCAAGACCCGAAAAAGATTTGGCGGAAAAAAATCGACCTACCAACCCTACCCCTTTTTGGCCATGTTACCTGAACACAAATCTTTTTAGGCCTCAGGTATAAAAATAGGAGGCGCCTTGCCCTATTTGCATATCATTATCTTATTTTCACAAAAATTGCTGACTGACTTACGCGTATGTCTCGGAGCTGGGGTAGGAGAAGTTCCACAACGGGACGTAAGTCTCCCCGTCCAGTGCTATAATGGTGGAATTAAAGGTGGCAAACACTATGTCCTCAGTGCCATCCTTGTTCAGGTCCAGCAGTAAAGGGGGTGTCATGATACCCTTGAAGTCATCATTGTATAACTTGATAGCCTGTGCACAAAGGAAAAAAATCTATTATTTTATATTGATGCATACAATTTGATACAATTTGATTAAAAAAAGCTATATAAATGGGAAAAATCTAGTTGATCATACACTAAGCAATTTATTTTATTACATTTGAATACTAAAAATAAAAGGGAAAAATCGAACATTATGCATTGATGAATCAATATCTTTACAGAACAATTGCTACCTGTAAAGATATATGTGTTGAGGTGTCAAAGTTAAGGCTAGCTTAAAGAATTTACGAGGAAAAACTAACACACCACATCTTCTTATATTATGTTATCCAGTATATTATTGGGAATAACATTAATGAAGCATGATATAAAAAATGGAGAGTGAACTTGACATATTTCCCTTTTAGCTTACCTTCTTGATATATCCTTTCTCTAAGTCCCTTAGAGTGATGAGCCACAGTGCCCCAGAATGCGTCTCCCCGCCAGTACCAAACAGGACGTAGTCTGTCCCGTCCCGTCGCCGGTACACAACGGGCGAGTAGTAGGACTCGCGCTCCTCGGGTACTGCCGACCAGCTCAGGACCTTCCCTGTCCGGCCACTGAACACCACAATCTTGCCAACCAGTCGCGTGGCACTCCCTATAATATGTAGTATTCACTGCTAAAGTAACTTTAGATTTTATAGTTTAATGTAATGACAAGTAGATGTGTGCTCAAGAAATATGACTTATAAACCTTTAATAGTCCATCTGCGCAACAAGTATTAAAATTGTGAGATATTTCTAAGCTATGAGAATGTCTATAAATGTTTTGTCAGCATGTGCATGAATACTGCTCTGGTTGCTATAATGCTTGAGTACCTCACCAGGGCTACATTCATGCATCATGCTAATACTTCAATCTTGAAAACAATGCTGGCGAGTTACTCACCAGGGCTGCATTCATAAATCATGACAATGAAGCACATAATATATGAAACTCCTAATTATGCGATCCTTTAACCCTTCACAGACGCATGATGCATAATACATGATGCCTTTGGTCATCATGATGCATGAATGCAGCCCTGGTGAGTAACAAGCCAGTGCTGCATTCAAGCATCATGCCAACTCTATGGCAGACATTTAAGATGTCTTAATTAAGATTGCGCTTTTAACGTTTGTACACACACCTAGGAGAGCTAGCACGTATTTGCATGTTGCACATGTCGGGTACCTGCCAGGCTCCCCGAGGGGGTCTCCCCCGTGGATGTTGAATATCATCATAATGTCATTTTTTAGCGACATGCCCTCCTTAAGGAAGAGGATTAAAAGGTGAGGCTTACCGGGTTCCCCGAGGGGGTCTCCCCCGTGGATGTTGAGTATGTCGGGTACTCCGTCTGCGTCCAGGTCCCCCACGTACTGCCCCGTGTAGGCGTTCATAACCACGTTCAGACTACTGTCGTTAAACTTCCACAACAGGCTCCCGTCACGCCCACTCGCCGCCTGGAACGTCTGCACCAAATACCCAATCATTAACATTCAACAGCGATATAATAACTTGTTTTAAACAAAATAAAGAGATATGCACCACAAGAGCAAATTTTATCGAATATCAAGAAAATTATTAAACTTTGTGTTGCAAAAAAAAAAAAAAGAGAAACAAATTATACTACAGACATGCCAATCCTTGGTTGAGTGGGAAATGAAATTCATTTGATACAAATTTCCAGTGAAAAAGCAGGAACCCGTGCAAAAGTAGGTAAATAGAATGGCTGATGAAAGTTTCAAAAACTATCGAAAATGCAGGTAAAATAACAAATACAGCTGGTCCGCTGTCTGAACATCCGAAAATCATTAGGTTGGAGGTAGATTTATACTCAAAATTATTCTCAAAATCTGATGACGAGCTTTGTTATTCCATGAAATATCACATGCAGATGAAAATCATTGACTTTTATATAAATGCTATAATGAAGGCAAACCTCGCTCAAATGTTGTGATCAATATGATTAAATATGGTAAATAAAAGCCATTTCAAAATGTCCTGTCGTTCTAGCTGTGTCTATTATATAGACATAATATTATGCTAAAGAAAAACTTGTAAATTCCTCTTATTATGAGTTCTTATTAAGAGCTCCTTACCCCTGCTCTGCCCCCACCGATACAGTCCTTGATCCCGTCTAGGTTCAGGTCCTCGGCACAGTTGAGAGCGAAGATCTCGTGCGACGCCCGGTGTTCCCAGAGTTTGGCGCCCGTGTTTCCGTCAAGCGCCAGAATCCCACCGCCACACGGCTTCATGCCGTCAAAGTAAATGTCACACACCAGGGGATCCTCCCGCATCTTGTCCACACCTGGAGGGAGTTATTCTTATTTAAATAATTTTTAGATAAAATAAAATAAATAATTTTTATCTAAATAAGAATTAAATAATGAATTTTTCTATGAAATAATTCATAAATACAGTGAAACTTCGTTATAAGGAACTCTGATATAAGGAGACCTTGCTTATAAGGAGCAGATTTGTGTGGTCCCGATTTTTCTCCATACATTTATATAGTAAGAAAACCCGCTTAGAAGGAGGTGTTTTTACCTTAACCTCTGATATAAGGAGGTAATTTTGGCTCATTTCCTTATTTCGTACGTGCAAACCTTACCCAGGGAAGTTATTTCTCAGGATTACAGTTACATACTGCTTAAAATTGCCCACTGCTCCATCCCATAGAGGTGGGGAGAATACATTTGTAGCTTCCCTAGGGAGGAAGGGAGATCAAAAGCTCCATGAAGGGGATCTAGAAGGAGGTTTTACTTGAAATGATACATGAATTGTATTCAAATCGTACATGAATTGTATTCAAATCAAGTCTATAAGGATATAAGAGACAAATGTAGGGAGTGTTCTGTTGCTGGACCTTTATAAGCTGACCTTGCTTATAAGGAGACCTTGCTTATAAGGAGCAAATTGCACTGGTCCCAAGGTCCTTCTTATAACGAAGTTTTACTGTAGTGTAGGGGCACGAATAATACGTGTACATATAAGGTCCGTGGAGTCAGAGCGGCAAGTGCCTCCAACGGACACTAGGTGGCAACACCTAAGCCATGTCCTTTCGGTTATCCGGTAGCGGAGCCAAGCAGGGCACTCCAGACGGCGCTACGGAGGAGTGCCACGTCGACACTGCTTGGTCCGCGCTCAGGGTATATAAGAGGCCGAGGTTGGCTACCTCAGGGAGTTCGTCCCAGGACGAGCTCTGACCCACACCTTTCGTACCTTCGCTTTGACAGGGGCACCTACACCCCTCCCACATTATGGCTCCTGCACCAGCCATGCTGGCACAGGGCTTGACTGTCCGGTATTGCTAATGCTTCGAACTATCGATAGAATCCTGTGTGTCTTCGAATGGTTGAAAGACCAAGTGAACCGAGTAGAAACCTTCGTGTACTTTTGAGGCTGTGATCGAATAAAAACCTGTTGCATTCAAACCGAATTTGGATCCTGTGTTCGAGTTATACGCATATGAAACCCCTACATTGGTGCCGTGACCAGTTCGGGTGAAACACAGAATAGCACAGTCGGTTAGGGTGAACATGGCTGAACAGGCAAAGGGTGGAGCGTCCCTTCATCCTATTTCGAGTCCGGATCCGGAGGTGGTAGCAGCCCTTGAGAAACACTATGGGCCAAACCGTTCGAGTTCTACACCAGAACCAAGGAGAGGCAATCCTGATACTATTCGAAAAGATCTAGGGTCAAACCTAGAGGATTCTTTGTTTGAAACTGGCGGTTCGAAGAGGCACATTGCTCCTATGCCAACACAGGGCATGAGCATGCTGCATGCTGAACGACACCAGCGGCAGGAGGTGACACGTCGTCATTTCGAAGAAGAGAAGAGTCGATTCGAGGGAGTAAGAATTGCAGAGATGGACAGGATGAATGAAGAGTTTGAAGCTTTGAGTCATCGGTTGGTACAGCTCCGAAACAAGAATGAAGATTTAGACGGGGCAACAAGAGAGAGACAGAATCGCTTGGACACAGCGAAAGCGGAACTGGAACATATGGAAGACCAGTTCTCTCACCAGCAGAATGTCTTGCGGCGACGAACTGAAGCTCTTGAACAACGTCAAGATAAGACCATACATGATTCGGACGAGCTCCATGATACGATCCGAGAAGCAACCAAGGCGATGATGGAAGAAAAGGATCGTCTGATCCGGGAAGTGGAAGATTTACAGAAGAGACGAGATGAGGAGTCAACTCGAAGTAGCCATTCGGGGTTCGGTCATGTCAGTGGTGGCATATACAACTCATCATCCGGTGGGGGTGGTGCCTCTACCAAAACGGGTGACCATAGATACAGGTGATTCGGATGGAAGATCTTCACGGCATGACCAACGCCCAACGTCATATGATGACGACCATTCGAACCCTCCCAGCCGTTCCAGCTCTCGAGAGAGACCAAGCCGTCCGGGTTCGAATGATAGATCCTCGAGATCAGATCCGAACGAGCGTTCGAGTGGGCCCTCAAGAAGGTCAGGAAGATCTCCTACAAATGCAGGTAGACGAGTATCTCGCCGCGAATCAATGTCCCCTGGGATGAAATTGATTTATGATACGAACCCCTGCATTGCTGAAATGGGAGTGGACTGTGTTAGCAGACAAGCTGATAATGCTGATATCGTTGACTGGAGCATTGAGCAGTCTTTTTTGTTGCACAGAGACAACCACAACGCTGCTAGACGCACTGCAAGCACTCCGATTCCGTTCACAGGCAGACAGCCATGGCAGGACTGGTTCGCAGACTTCATGGACGATATGAGGTATAATCGGTGGTCAGAGGAGGAATCGTTGGACGAGCTTTTACGGGCATTGAGAAATGGCCCCGGCAAGCTAGCTGTTTCGAGATGGAGAACTATGCATGGTGCCGGATCGTTTACCCAATTGGTGGAATGCGCCAGTTATCTGATAGGTAATGTGGGTAATGAGGATCCGCTTCGATTGTTTCGGAAACGGACTCAAAAACCAAACGAGTCGCACCGTGTGTTCGGTCTAGAATTGCAATCTCTCTTGCAAAGGGCTAGACCAAGATGGCAGTTAGATGACCCACAGTTCCTAGATGATTTGTTCTCGCAATTCATTGAGGGATTAAGGGATTCTGATGAACGGACCTCAGCATGTGATAGTTGGAAGGCTGGAACTTCTCTCACTGATTTGTTCATGGCCATAGAAGACTATGACAGGAAACGGCATCTGCTATCTTCGAGAGTACTTTCGAGAACTTCCAGTATGGTACAAAACCCACCAGCCTCTGATTCAGAGGAAGGTGATTCTGGAAGGGAGGAGGAGATTGGCGCGGTTGCTCAAAAGAACAGCGGCAAATCTTATTCCAATTCGAATTCGAAGCGCTATCCGAAGGCTGACAGGAAAACACCACCTGTGACCCCAGGAACTACAAGCGCACCTTCGACTACATCCTCAACTCCCAGTTCTATGGAAGAACTTCTGTTAAGGTTGACTGACTTGATGTCTGGAAACCAGCAACCAACAGGGAGGAATTCGAAGCCGAGAGTGGACAAGACCACTAGGAAGTGTTACAGGTGTCAGGCCCTGGGACACTTTGCTGCAGAATGCCCAGCTGAGAAGCCGGTACTAAAGCCTGAGGAGAAGAAAACGGAAAACTAGAGGGGGTTGCTCGGGATGGCAAGGTAGTGACCCCTAAGGTGAAGGAAAGCCAGCTTATCGCCAGCGGTGCAAGCGAGGAAGTCCGAGGTGCAGTAGAGATTGGAAGCTTAGAGGAGGGGCCTGATCAGTCCCTTCTAAGTATGTCCAATGAACCCAGAAAAGTAGACGTCCGAGGAGGAAGTACTGGGGAAGCGACGAATTGGATACAGGAGCTGGAAGTAGTCAGCAGTGCCCGATTGTCCCCGGATCATCCCTGTTTGAAGCACTTGAAACGACGGGGAGTAGATCTTGGTGTCACTAAGGATTTCGAACGGTTCACCGTTAACCCATCACCACTGGATGGGAAGAGGTGGTATTTGACTGTAGCAGTGAAGGGAAGGACTGCGGAATTCCTAGTGGATACTGGAGCTAGTCACTCCATGATCTCCAAGAGATTCCATGACCTTGTAGCCGATGAGCCAGATAACTTCACAACGAGGGTAAAAGCTCATTCGGCCGACGGTAGCTGCATGCAGACGTTTGGTAAAGCATTTTTCGAAATCAATATAGGTGGACAGGATTATCTCCTGTCCCCTACTATTGCTGATCTGAGTGATGATGGCATCATCGGATTAGATTTCGCTGCGTTGTACGGAGCAATGTTGGAACCTTGTAAGGGGATGTTAAAGATAGAACATCCGTACAAGGTGGCCGTGCAATGCGTGTTGAGAAAGGTATCTTCTGTAGCCTCGGTGGTACAGACGGTTAAGATACCCCCAGGACAGACATGTGATGTGCTGTTTTCGAGTGACAGTATCTTCCGAGACCAGATGGCGGTGGTTGAACCCGATGTGGTGAGACTTGCATCAATTGGACTCGAGAGTGCAAATACTTTCGTAGGCAGTGGCAGTAGGAATTTAATTCCTATTTCGAATCCTGGTGGTGAAGTCCGTTATCTGATGAAAGGTACTCCCGTGGGGCAGGTGATCGTTGCACAGGCAAGCACCAGTATACTCTCAGAAGATACCAAACCGAACCTTGAAGGGATGTTCGATTTGCGTCCGGAACTTCAGAAGTTGGTGGACGATTCGAGCTTGGTGACGGGGGACCAGAAAGATCAGTTGAGACAAGTATTGGTGAAATATGATGCAGCCTTCGGGGAGCCCACTGGTTTGGGGCGAACTGATAAGGTGCTACATTCCATCACTACAGAGGACGCTGTACCTTTCAAAATCCCTTATAGACGCCTACCTTTGAAGAAGAAGTTGATGGCCGAGAAGGAAATCGCTGATCAGCTGAGATTAGGGGTGATTGTTCCCAGCACTAGCCCCTGGTCCAGTCCTGTTCAGATGGTGACTAAGAAAGACGGCACAATTCGCTTCTGCATCGATTATCGAAAATTAAATGGTTGTACTAAGAAAAACTCCTATCCTCTCCCCCGTATAGACGAGACTATTGATTCCCTGGGCGGAAACCAATGGTTCTGTACGCTGGATTTGCAATCCGGATACTGGCAAGTTGGAATGAAGGAAGAGGATCAGGAAAAGACAGCTTTTTCGAGCCATGTCGGTCTTTTCCAGTACAATGTGATGCCATTCGGATTGTGTAATGCCCCTGCAACATTCGAAGCCATGATGGAATCTCTGTTGAGTGATCTGTTGTGGAAGGAGTGCTTGGTGTACCTGGACGACGTAATTGTCTTTGGGAAGACCTTCGAATCGTGCCTGGCTACGCTAGTCAAAATTTTCGAGAGATTGATAACCCATGGTTTGAAATTGAAACCAAAGAAGTGTCACCTGTTTAGGACTTCCATTAACTATCTCGGTCGGATAATATCCACTGAGGGAGTTAAAGCGGATCCTGAGAAACTAGATGTTGTGTCGGAATGGGAAAAGCCAGAGGGACCTAAAGACATACGGTCCTTTCTGGGCTTCTGTAGTTACTACAGGGACTTCCTACCGGGGTATGCCAGAATAGCTCAGCCTATGCAGGCTCTAGCTCACTGGACTCCGGGTAGAAGGAAGGAGCCTTTCCCATGGGGTCCGGAACAAGATCTAGCATTCGAAGCCGTGAAGAACCTATTTCGAACCACGCCAGTTTTGAAATATCCAACAGCTGATGGACATTTCATACTGGACACAGACGCCAGTAACGACAGCATAGGTGCTGCTCTGTCCCAGATGCAAGAGGGGATGGAAGTGCCACTGGCTTTCGCTAGTAATACCCTCAATAAGGCTCAGAGGAATTACTGTACCACTAAGCGCGAATTGTTGGCGGTAGTGGTGTATACGAAGAAGTTTAAGCACTTCCTTTGGGGAGGTGACTTTACTTTACGGACAGATCACTCCTCCTTAAGGTGGCTGTTGAACTTTAAGGAAGCAGAAGGAATGATCGGTCGATGGCTGACCCATTTGTCCGAGTTCGGGTTGGAAAATAGCCAAATCCAACATAGAGCAGGGAACAAGCATATCAATGCTGACGCCCTTTCGAGAAGACCCATACGGAAATGTTCTAGAATGGATTGTGATGATTGTGGAGCCCATAACGCTGTAATAGCTGGAGTTCGAATGCCGTATGATGTAGGACATTCTAAAGCAATGGAATGGTCCACCGAAACCATCAGGCAATTCCAGAAGGGTGATGCTGTCATGTCAAGACTAATAGAACAGGTCTCCAGTGGTGCCCAACCACAAAGACCAGCCATTTCGATTGAGAACCGGGAAATGAGACAGCTACTTGCTCAATGGTCTGAGCTAACTGTTGTTGACGGTATCTTATGTAGATGGAAGATAACACCGTACAAGACCAAAATTCGGCAAATCGTGATACCCACAGCTATGCGAAGGGATATCATGTATTTCGTACATGGACACCAGACCAGTGGACATTTTGGAAAGAAGCGCTCCCTTGCGCGACTCTCCAGAAGGTATTACTGGCCTGGCATGAGTAAAGATCTGCTTAGGTGGATCTCTACTTGTCCAGATTGTTGTCTGAGCAAACCAGGTGAAGGCCTGGGGAAGTTGCCACTAACTCAAGAGCTTTGGGGAGTTAGATTTGCACGCATAGCGGTTGATATCATTAGTGGCCTAAAAACCACTCCTGATGGAAACACGTGCATGATGGTGATCTCCGACTACTATTCGAAGTACACTAGAGTGTTTCCTCTGAAAGATCATAAGGCTCATACATGTGCTCGTGCATTTGTAAAGGGTTGGGTGCTTCATCTAGGCGTACCCTTGATGTTGCATAGTGATCAAGGCAGAGAATTCGAATCCGAGTTATGGGCAGCAATTTGCCATAACCTTGCTATATGCAAAACCAGAACGAATCCGTACAGGCCTCAGTCTGATGGTCAAGTAGAAAGGTTTAACAGAACCTTGATACAAGTCCTGAAGCCTCTGGTCAACAGTCAGATGGATGATTGGGACGAGCAATGTGAGTTTGTGGTACATGCTTATAATAGTACGGTGCATGCTTCCACCGGTTGTTCCCCCAATCTGTTAGTATTCGGAGAGGACTTGATTATGCCTGCTGACTTGGTGTTTGGCGTAGCTGGGATAAACGCTGAAACACCCTGTCAGGTGATGTTCGTGGAGGCATTGAGGGATCAATTCAAGTCCGCATACGAGATGGTTCGATGTGAGCTAAGCAAATCTGCTTCATGGCAAAAAGTGGGCTATGACGTAGGTTTGAAACTTAGGTCCTTTCGAGTAGGGGACGAAGTAGTTAGGCTACACGACCCCCTGCAGCAGTTGAAGTTGTCACCCAACTGGGACGGTCCATTTACTGTGGTTCGGATTGTTTCAGAATCCACAGTGGTGATCAAATCCTTGTTGGGACGCTTGTATAAATCCAATGTAGCTCGCCTACGTCAGTGGCAGGGTGACGCTTCAGCGCATTCGAAGTCAGGAGAGCATTCGGAGCCAGATAACACTGAGCGGAGAGCGACCACCCCGGAACGACGTGGTCCTGGTAGACCTAGGAAACTAGTGATACCCTCAGATGAGAAGAAACCTATGCCTCCTGGTATTGGTAAATTAAAGCGGGGCCGGGGTAGGCCTAAAAAAAATTTACCAATTCGAGCTTCTACCAAGAAGGATAAAAAGTGCGTAAAAAAAGTCTCGGCAAATGAAGGTCTGAAGGGGAGGAGGGCTGTCCAATTGACTACTGGACATCCTGTCGAATCTTCCCGGACGACCAGGTCTAAAGAACCCAAGGTCGGGTTAAGGCGCAGTCCACGGCATAACCGGGGGACTGCTGTGACCTAATTTGTATACACAACAAGAAGTTTCGATCCCATGATGGTAGTACAGACCTAATTGCTGTCGAGTGAGCAGAACTAGGGCGGGTGTTGATCATGAACGTCCCCGAGGGTGGCAGACGGATTTATCCGGCGGGTATTCTTATGTTACCCGTAATGACATTTGCCTACACTCCTGAAGAATTCATGATTAGCGGTACCCCTGGTTCTGTGGAACTGACTCAATAAGGATTACACTCCGGTGAGCTACCCGTTCGATTAGTGGCGGGAAACGCGAGCGTCTCCCGCCGTGTTATCCGTCAGAAAAGGGCTATCCGGTGAAGCGTGAACGCTGATTGGTTGACCTTCGCTCCCGCGGCGGGCGTGGCATCACGAGACAAGAAGGGCGGTCGCCATATTGGATCAGTGCCAAGAAGACGCGCGGACGCTGCAGGGCAAAGGAGGAGGAAGAAGGGTCTTGTAGTCGACCAAAAGTCTCCAAAACCACATCATAATACGCGCCAACCTGGTTAGTTCCCGCTCATAGTGTCATTAGGACACGCGGAGCTTCGTACTCCGCAAATCTTCGATTTTTAAACTTCGTTTTCGTTGAAAACATTCGACTTCGATGGAGGAGCAGTACACCCCCGGTGAGGGCCTCCAGTCCGACGAGCTAGATCTGTTCGGAATGGACGATGGCCAATTCGACAACGTTCAGGAATCGGATTATGAATCCGCCTCTGAAACCACCGGGAGTGCAGTTACCGTCCGTGTGGCGGGGATTGGCTCCTATTCGACGGCTGAGCGGGACAGCATGGCCATGCCACCCCCGGCTACAGTCAACCTGGGGCCGTTGCCGTGGCGCAATGCCCCAAAACGAGTTGCTTCGAAAGACATAGACAATTCGACACCAACCCGGCTCAACGCAGCAGGTGATGAGGAGGAAGATGAGATGCCGGAGTTGGAGGAGGTAAGTCAGAAATTGCCTATCCACGCAGTGTCTGACGAAGAGATGGAAGACTTCGTACGAAAATCGCTGGCCCAGCAACAACTTATGGAAGTGCTGGAGTGCGGCCCGCCGTTCGACACCTCGCTGAAGCTCCATCCCACACTGATGTCGATGATGTTGGACAGGCTGGGAGAGGAGGGCTTCTATCGTTACGATCCCACCTGGTTAGACAGTTACGGAGGGGCGATTCGAGGAGCTTTCAAGAATGGAGTCTTCAGTGACATTTTGTTAGAATGTGGTACGAACTTTCGGAATCTCCAACAAGCTAAATCAATGGAGGAATCAGTGCCCTCAAGTGATGGGAGCACAACCAGTACGAAGGGGAAGAAAAAGAAACTCACCAAAACCAGAGGTAGTCGTAAAACTTCCAAAACTAGTACTCCTCCAGCTACTCCGGCTATGTCCGAAGTATCCGAACCTGCCTCAGCTCAGTCCGAGTGCTCTTCGAGTACTTCCCATTCGGCTTCAACGTCATTCGAAGAACCGACCACTACCACCGGGACTACTGAGTCTCAATCCGAATCTCTTCCGAAAGCCCCGGGACCTTCACCAGTCCCATTCGAAAAAGAACCAGCTATCGTGGAGATGACTCCGATGGAGATCAATTCGGATACCTCAGGATCAGTTGAACAGGAAGCTCGTTATGCTCAGGTGGTCAGAGAATCCGATGAACTCAGGGCAGCCAATGAACAGTTACGGATAACTCTGGAAGCTATGCAAGCTACCCCCAGAACTCCAATGACTCGAGCCCAGTCCCGTAAGAACCCCAATCCACAGCAAAAGGGACGGTCCTTGTCCGACGCTTCGGATGTGGAGGAGGTCCCATTCGAACTGACTAAGAGCCAGAAACGGAAGGCAAAGAAGAGTGAGGCACGACAGCCCTGTCTCCCTCACCCTTCGCCTCCCCAAACTACTGCGATTAATATGTCCCCAACTGTGAGGTTGGTGGACGTAGTATCCGGTACTGCCTCTACTCCTTCGACGCCTCCTAGGGCACCCCCCAGGACGCCCTCGACCCCTCCAGCAACTCCGACCAAGACTCCAGTGCAGTTTGCCATGCCTGTATCTCCGTCTACGTCTACGTCCTCCGAGTCGGGACATTCGAACACGCCACCAGTGGTTTCGTCGCCCCCTCCAGCTACAGGGGCAAACGCTTCAGCAGACGTTCCGAGTTCTCGCGTGGAAGAGATGATCTGGCGCAATGCCAGCGGGGGCTTCAAGAAATTTAGGCCCGAGTGCATGGAACACTGCAAACGATCGAGGGAGATGTATTCGTGTCCCAAAGCAACGGACTATGAAGGGTTGTCGGATGACGAAGAATGGATGAGGTCCAATATGACTTCACCCAGTTCCTGGACATGGACAGAAAACTGGTTCAATCGGCTGCTGGATTGAAAACAGTTCCCCGAAACCTACTACAACCATGAGGGGCGCCCCAAAATTCGATGGGCGATGGCCCGGTACAAGGAAGGGGTAAGGGAGGATTGTCCATTCGATTCCTGTCGCAGCTACTTCAAACACGAGAACCGCCCCATGCCTACTCGTCTTCGATTTATGCGGCATCTAGTTGAATGCCACATGCACCACCGTGCGATGTACGTCTGCGCTGATACTGGCAAAGCAAACAAAAGGTGTTCGGGAGAGTGGACCACCCGAAGAGGCAGAATGATCGAACACCTAATACAATGTCATGGCCAAGCCATGATGTTAGCCAGAAAGAACGTGGGAGACCTCCATGCATCGCTGGTGGCAGGCTTAGACAAAGTAAAGTTCGACACCATCACGAATTCGGAAAGGTCCAGTTGACCAGGAATTCGAAGCAGTCAGCTGTCTTCCAGCGTACAGATCGACGTGGTCGACTGGACTTGAACAGCACCTTGTACAAGGAGTTGTACGACTGGAGAGCGGCCAACCCCCTTCCGGGGAAACGAAGTGAAACCAGGAGTCCAGCCACTTCCGAACCTGACTGTAAAAAGGTCAAATCGGAGGTTCCGGCTCTGAAAGCTCCAACTGCAGCTCGAGGTCGCGCTACAACGATTGAGCACCGGTCCCCACTGAAGGACTTGCGTCCTGACTATGGTCCGGACTTCTCAGCCCCCAAGGGTCGTTCCCAACTACAAACCCTTCGTCCACTGACCCCTGGTAACCTGGCTAGCAGGGCTGAGTACCCTTCAATGGCCTTTCCTGGTCCGGAAGTACAGACTGAGAAGGATCCGTACAAAAATCTCCCCACGGGTGTCTCTGTAGGGGATGCCCTTCGCCAACCGGACTCCCGGAACGTGGAGATGAGGGATTCGGATCACTTTGTGCTGCCTGGGAAACAGGACTTGGTGGTGACGACCACCATCCTCACTCCTCGGGCAGTAGATGAGGTGAAACCGAAGGCTGACAGTTCTACAAAGTCGGTGGGGCATAAAACCCCTGCCACTAGTGCGAATTCATCATCCATGAAGACTGAGCCTGTGGTGGACCCGGTTTCAGTGACCACTTCGAACCCAGTTACCACCACACCAACGACAACCACTGGAGGAGGGAAAGCAGCAACTGTTGCTGCCACCATGCTCACCACCACTACCACCACAGCCACCGTGCCCTATAAGCCCAACGTTCGTGAAGAATCGGCAGTTGATCCGGATAGGTGGTATGACCTGATGATAAGTGGTGAGAACATTTGACCGAGGGTACAGTTTCCAAAAGACTACTTCGAGCCTGTGAAGGCTCCGGATGCAGTGTTGCATAAGGAGCTATATGAACGATGGTTGCAGGAACACTTAGCTGGCATGCAGCGATATGCCGCCTGTGTGGCAAGGGCATCAGCCGACTATGCCATCACCATGCAGGGCAAGGAGGTCGAAAGGCTGAGGAAGATCTTCGAACGACAACGGATTGACGAACAATCGGAGCCAGATAAGGTGACCGAACTCACCAAGCAGCTGGCACAATCAAAGAAGGAACTCTCAACAGCTTGTGCCTTCCAAAAAGCTGCGGAAGACACTTTGGACGATCAGGCCAATACTATGAAGGCGCTGAACGTTAAGTTCATTCGAGTATTCGGGATAGGACTCACCCAATGGAGTGGGTCTCTCGAAGAGCTCTTGAGCTTGGTGAAGGACTTATAAGATAACTTGAGTGTTCGGTTGTTCAGTTGTGTGTTTGATGACTTGTGCATATGATGTTTCGATGATATTGTAATAATTGTGTTGTTATTATAGGAAAAAAAAAGGGAAGTGTTCATACTTTAAGGAGTATAACAGGGGTAGACACTAACCTTTTCAGCTGTGGGCCACCCGGGCCCATAGCTCTAGAAAACTACGGGCCCGGGCCAAAATCTGTGGGCCAATGGTCAATATTATGTTTTCTTTAAGGGATATTCCTGATTTGTCTATGAAAGAGTGTAACCAATATGATTAATTTGGGCACATTTCCCTCTTTCCAACGATATATTTCATCACTATAGTTGTCAGGCAAACAATTTTTAATTGTCTTCCAAATACTCCTGTGGGCCACCTGGGCCCGTAGGAATGCAATTTTGCAGAAAACTACGGGCCCGGACCCAAAACTACGGGCCATTGGCTCCCGGGCCAGCGTTAGTGTCTACCCCTGGTATAACTTATGCTATATACTATGATTCGAACCAAAACTGTACATAGTGTTCGATACCTACCTTTATCTCCAAAAATTTTCTTTTTGGACATAACAACTGGTATTCGGATTTCGAGAGTATATCTATTTTTAGGATAGAGTCATATATCGGTTGCCTCATGTAGAGGCTAATATTACTACATTCCTTGGTTATAAGAGTTAATGTCACACCTATGTTGGTTCCATGTATTTCATAATTCTACTAGTTCACGTAATTACCTCTCCAGGGACGGTTCGCCCACATAAATATTTTCGAGCCATTACTTCTGTGTCATTCCGTCCTAAAAAGTCACATATCGTGCACTCTTAACCTACCTTAATATGATTAATGTAGTAATCAATATTGTATCTCAACAAAAACCATACAGATCTGTGATCACTGTAGTTAGAAATAGTATAGGACATATATATTCGTATATATTCATATCTTTATTAGAGATGGATACTCACGTATCTATCTTGTCGTTATAGTGTTGGATCTGTAAGATCCCTGTTATGTACATAGAAATGTAAGTGTTGTTTGGTGTAACAGGTCAGTCTAAATCTAAAATTGTACTTTCTACATGTATGTATAAAACGTATATCGTACCTTTAAATGTACCCCGGTATTGTCATCATGTACACTGATATTATTCTCCTATATTCGAGTATATTATATTATATCAGATGTATTTCGACCCTTGTTATAATCTGGTGGGGGTGATGTAGGGGCACGAATAATACGTGTACATATAAGGTCCGTGGAGTCAGAGCGGCAAGTGCCTCCAACGGACACTAGGTGGCAACACCTAAGCCATGTCCTTTCGGTTATCCGGTAGCGGAGCCAAGCAGGGCACTCCAGACGGCGCTACGGAGGAGTGCCACGTCGACACTGCTTGGTCCGCGCTCAGGGTATATAAGAGGCCGAGGTTGGCTACCTCAGGGAGTTCGTCCCAGGACGAGCTCTGACCCACACCTTTCGTACCTTCGCTTTGACAGGGGCACCTACACCCCTCCCACATTATGGCTCCTGCACCAGCCATGCTGGCACAGGGCTTGACTGTCCGGTATTGCTAATGCTTCGAACTATCGATAGAATCCTGTGTGTCTTCGAATGGTTGAAAGACCAAGTGAACCGAGTAGAAACCTTCGTGTACTTTTGAGGCAATGATCGAATAAAAACCTGTTGCATTCAAACCGAATTTGGAACCTGTGTTCGAGTTATACGCATATGAAACCCCTACAATAGAATGAAATTTAGATAGATAATTTTTCTTTAAAAAAAAATCGCATCTTGTCCACAACTGGAGGGAGTTGGTTAGTTGGTTAAAATTAACCTTTTATCAACCCTTTAGCCCTTTAAAGACTGCATGTCGCTAAAAGATGACATTTGTCGTCATTATGCAGCAATGTGAGTGACTCGCCAGGACTGCATTGGAGCATCAAGCCGACCCGTTGGGAGTGTCTCAACCCAATATGATTGGCATGATGCTTGAATGCAGAATTGACGAGTTACTCGCCAGATCTGCATTCATATTAAGTCATTATACCGGCCGTCCTTAAAGAGTTAAGGGCAGCATAATGCTTTCATGCACTATGCCCTTAGTCGTCATGGTGCATAAATGCACCCTTGGTGAGTAACTTGTAGGTGCCATGTTCATGCATCATGCCGACCTTATGGGGTTGATGCAATCCCAAAGGGGTAACATTAGGCACCGATGCAGCGCTGGAAGGTCATGCACCATTACTCATTGGTGCATCATGTCGACCAATACCATGAACATGAACATTGGTGTACCATCAGGCCTTTAAAGGGTTGATCTTTAATCCGAAAAGCTTTCTACAGGTGTAAGTCACTATAAAAATATTTTTGTTAATTTGCTGAATTTTGAACAACTTTAAACTAGAATTATTGGATAAAAAACCTCCTTTATAAGCTGACCACCTCCAGCCCTCTTCGAGAAAAATCTACAAGCCTAATCAGGCTTAAAAAAGAAGGATCGGCTTATCTGAGAGGTGTCACGCTAACTCAGAGACATTACTCACCTGTTGCAAATCCTAGAATAATGTCGAGCGTGCCGTCTTGATTTACATCCACCAGCCGGAAAGCAGACTCGGTGAGTAACTTAGGTAGCCCCACCAGCCACACATCCTCCACCCCCACCCCAGAGCAGCCAATCACAGTCAAGTTCTGCCACCCACGTGACCTCCCATGGGCCTGCTCAGCCAATAGGAGCCTGTTGGTGTAGATGTCTACGATGTAGAGGATGAGGCAGACAAAGGCGGCCAACGAGGCTGCGAAGATGAACGTGTACACGAGTGGCCAAAACACGCGTTGAAACAGCGAGGGGGGCGGGACGTGTTGCCGCACCCGCAGTATGGGCCGCTGACGGGGAGGCATCAGGGGCTTGGAGAGATTGTCGTGGGGGATATCGGCCGCTTCCATGTCTGCATCGTCCGAGGTGGAAGGGTCCTCGTCTGATGACTGGTAGACTTGGTAGGCCGAGGGACGAAAGACCTCTTTTACAGGCTCGCCGCTTCCCCGGAACATGACGTCATCGTTTAGTTCATCCTCCGCCATCATGGTGGCTGATGTGTTATGATGTACCGGTATATGGCACAATGTTATGACGTATATGGCAGTTTATGACGTATATGGCA
This sequence comes from Harmothoe impar, assembly GCA_947462335.1. Lineage (NCBI taxonomy): Eukaryota > Metazoa > Annelida > Polychaeta > Phyllodocida > Polynoidae > Harmothoe > Harmothoe impar. The sequence continues at coordinate 37,038,870 of OX381717.1, read as the reverse complement.
CAGTTTATGACGTATATGGCACAGTGTTAAGGGTTTGTTAAATGATGAGGTTTGGTGACCTGCACAGTTTTAGTGTGGGTAATGAATAGCCCTTATAGGACATTATGAATCATTTGATCGGAAGTAGCTTTTGTTAATAGTATGCCTGTGATTAATTATGTAAGTTTGATGCTTAGATGAACTCAGAAATATCAGCGTGTCTCCTTTGCAGACGGATATCTCTTATGTGCTGCATCATCAAATTGTACCTGTAATAGGAAAGGTGATCAAATGATTACTAAAATGTCATAATCAATAATTAGGTTTTACATATCAGTGGGCGTCCACTAGATATCAAAGTATTGAAATGGGGGTCGACATGGTGACATGGCCTTTTCTTAAAATCGATATGCGACATGGGGCCTAGTGACATGCGACATGAGGCTTGAAAAGTTAGTGACAGGGGACATGGACATTTCTTAAAATCGACATGGGACATGGACATTATTAAGCGACATAGACATGCGACATGGCCATTTCTTAAAATCGACATGCGACATTGGACCCCCCCCCCCCCCCCACCTATACCCCCACTGAAAAGCGCCAAGCTGCTAGTCGCTAGGTCACTCAAAAAAACACCTGTTTTCTCATCACCACACAAGTCACAGAAATCTTGTTATGGGAAGATGAAGAACCGCGATGTGTATGAAAAACGCGATGTGTATCAACTACACATCACGGCTGACCTTTTTTTTTTTTAATACAGTTTTATTCGGTCTAGGTTACAAGTTCAATATTTGTTTGTTCTTCCACGAAGTAACCGGAAAGGGCAGTGAGGTTCATACCCTTGTTACTTGCATATGATCTTAACTTTCTAACAGATTTCATTTACACCTCACAAACAGAATAAGAATGATAAAATATAACAAATATCCCAGAGGGAAATAATGTACAAATATAATAGTAATAAATGTAAATAAATTAATACATAGATGAACAGAGGGACATGTAACAGTTTACAGTTTTACAGTCCACGACATGTATGGGAACTCTTCCCCAGAGGTACAGCATTTCTGATGAGTATAGTGCTCGCAATGACACTTAATGTAGCAAAATATAACATAATTGATACCCTTATCCAGTGACAACACCCATTATGTCATTCCACATACCTTTAGTGGAGTTCCTTCTATACACATAAAATACAATTATTTCACATCTTTTTCTTTTCCTAACTCATATACCATCAGCCAATGGCCTTGTATCGTAATAAAGCGGGGGGTATAGCCATATATAGACCATGCACACGTGATGTGTAGTAACTCAAGGCAACTTACAGTAAGGCACCTCAGAGGCTCCAACCGTTATCTGTATCAATCAACATTATCTGTATGACTATGACTATGACTATGCAGGGGGTGTTTCAGGTAGGTCACGGTGCAGGTAGGGGAGGAGTATGGTGCAGCTAGGACTGGGATAGGAAACCTGTGAAGGAGGAAAAATGAAAAATATTTTTGGAAATTTTCTCACTGAATCGACTATTTTTAGATTTTTGGCGAGTTTTAACGCTTTGCTCATCGAGTCGAGGGGCAAAACCTCCCCCCCCTCCATATCAACCACCATGTACTTCCTCCAGGGGCGGATCGGGGGGGGGGGCGCAAGGGGCGCGCGCCTCCCCTATTTTTCTGTACATTTTAATTTAGATGGTCCAACACCCCCAATGCTGTAGGTATTACAGCACCCCCCCTTTCCAAAATTCCTGGATCCGCCACTGTCCTCTGATGCTGCCTGTTGTAATAGACAATCATGCAACCTCAAATAACACTTGTAATGAAGGATATATTCATTCAGGGAGAGAACAGATTTGATACAGATAACGCCAGTGTACTGCTATTAAAGTTCAATTGATACAGATTACGGCATATTACCGTACCGTCGCGTTTAAGCGCCGGGTATTGAATAAGCGCCGGTCTTGTATAAGCGCCGGGGGTATGAGGGTCTTGAAATTACTCTTAAGCACTAAAACTGGATCTTGAATAAGCGCATGTCTTGTATAAGCGCCGGGGTAAACACCCCTCCAAAGTTATAAGCGCCGGGGCGCTTAAACACGACGCTACGGTAATACACATAACTTGATAAAGATTACGTTTTGTTTGATGCACATCACGTTTGCATGTTCAGCCTTGATTTATATCTTTTTCTTTTTTTTAATAACTTTTGATGAAAAACGGTATTTAACTGTTGACAAATATAGACATATCTAGTATTAAATTAAAAATTCTTCATATTATCTATGTATATAAGCTAGAAATAATTTGCCTTTTCACAACTTTTGAAAATCAATAAAGTCTCAATTACTAAAACACCGATAACGTCCCTAGCTGCTCTAGAAAAAAAAATCCCCTTGTCATAATTTTGAGCAGGGTTCCCACAAAAAATTCAGATTGAAATTCCCTGACATTTCCATGACATTCCATGACAAAAATCTCAATTTTTCATGATATTTATAACAGCCTTGTGGCGGTCGGGGCGCTTGGCCTCTGGGAAAATTTCTAAAATTTAGAAAGCAAATGGTACATCCTAAGAGATTTTGTTATATCAATTCCATTATTTTCATATTCCATGACACAGGGCAAATTTTTACAAAATTCCATGACATTCCATGACTTTCCATGACATGTGGGAACCCTGTTTGAGTGCCTGGTGATGACAAAATCACTATTTTTCAGTGACCCTAGCGTATGGTGTAGACTGTACTTAGACTGTAAGTAGTATAGGATCTGGAAATGGCTGTTTTCACCAGGCGTAGTCTACAGGCTACATCATACTGGTAGATCTACCATATACAATTTATATACATATTACTCTTTGTGAGAGATGGTGCTTATTAATATATAGCATATAGGCCCAGGCGATAATACCATAGACTAGGGCCTAGTACTGTAGTAGGCCTCTTCTCGGGCTTTATGATATCCCTACCGTGTCATGTTGATGATGTAAACAACAATCACTGAATTAGGGAGTGCTCATTTTTAACAGGGGGGGAGGTGAGATTCCGCGCGGAGCGGGCAAAATTTTTTCACCCCCCCATAGAGGGGTCCAAATTTTTTACCCCCCCCCCCGCTAGGCCACAAATCGTGTGTGTTCGCGCCCCTTTGTAGCATAGTAACGTGCGGGCTTTTTCCCTCAAAACAGGTTGAATTTTTTTGACCCCCCCCTCCCCGAGAGGGATCTAAATTTTTTATCCATCCCGGTCAAGGGGTCCAAATTTGTCACCCCACCCCCCTGTTGTTAAAAAATGAGCACCCTCTTAGACTCTACCCTCCTACATTCACCAGGTAGAGCCAGCATCTATCCTACTCAGCATACATCGATAGCTGACCTACTAGAACAAACACAGATCTCGTGGTAAATCACCAGCTGGTCACGACAAGGCGACACATGCCAACCTGACAGCTCCCCTCAGAGAAGGGTCAACCCCCACGCGTTTTGTAAACATCTCACCCGGCGATGCCCCGCCCACCCACTCCCACACCGCCGGCTCTCCGGCCTTCACGCAGTCGACACATTTGTCGATGTCCTGGCAGTGGCAAGAAAGGGGAGGTATAATAATAAACGGACCTTACCTACACGTATGGCTGATGTAGGTTTTGTATTACGGGCAAAAACCCGTCCGTGATCTCCCACAGGTGCATAAATCCCACCAACAACAACATCACCCGCGGTGCCTTGCTCTCCCAGCAGAGGCTTAGAGGCTGATACGAGTCGGGCGGACACTGCGCAGGTGCTTGGAGATTTTACAGGGGGATTGTGGGAGAAACATGGCCGTTGGTATACTTCCTGTAGCACTGATTCGATGGCGGGAACTCATGCGTAGCTCTTCAATACCTGGTTTTATATTCTCTTTACTGCAGTATTTTCGGCGTGGATTAAAGGAGGATTGAGGTAAGGGCAGAGACCATCTATTAGTCTTAAATTTCTATGAGGTAGGCTATGTTTAAAGTAGTACAGGGGGGTAGATGGGGGGGGGGGGGGGGGTCCCCATGTCGCATGTCGATTTTAAAGTGTCTATGTATACGTCGGCATGATGCATCCATTTTTCAGCCTATCTTTTTGATTGACACAGACTAGGACCCGCCCACAGGCCCAAGGGTCATTATAATCACAGAAGACCCTTGACTATGATGGAGTGTGGTGTGTGTGTGTGGGGGGGGGGGGGGGGCACAAGGTATCCAGCATAAGGGCCCAGTCATTTATTACTAGCTGGGGGTGCTTGGTAGATTTTCCCAACCCCCTACCGACCAATTTGCTGAAGGTAAACTCGACCCCCCCCCCCCCAACTCTACATTTGAATTTTCAGAAATGACCCTCCTCTCCCCGAAAATTTTTTTGCAAGCACCTGTGGAATCACTCGTGGTGATGAATATTTAAATGGACTGTATTTTGTTTTGTCCATCCCCCAGCATGAGGCTTTTCCAGTTTTTTATTATAACCCCCCCCCCCCCCCCACTATATCCACCAGCCCACCGCACCTCCCATATAAATAGAAACAATCAACTATATGTAACCTTCCCTATAGCAGAGGTTAGACTTTCCTTTGCTGCTACGTCACAGGGTCTGGACTGGGGGGCTAACATAGGCCACCATGTGGTTGGGTAGTTTGACCATGATAGTACGATTACCCCTTACTGTACTTTAGTATATTCTAATTTGGCCCTAATAATTTGTAGTCTTCACTATAATGATACATGGTACATTTTGTTTAACAGTGTCGATTTTATTTACAGAGATATGTTTATTTTCATAACAATTCCTATCAGTGCATCAATGTGACTGGGTGAGATATGGTGCAATCTACAACTCTAACCTCTGCTATACATGATTATCCCAGCTCACCCCTCACCGCCGTGTATGGGCTGCCTGCCCTGCCTGTACCTTGCAGTGGGGTCTGCTGCCACGGCCTGGGTAGGAGGGTCATTATGGCTACAGCAGGCCTTTGACCATGGACACAGTCAAGGGGGGGAATCAAGTGCCGCAGCGCCATCCGCATTGAGTGGCTAGAGTGGGAACTACATACAGTCAGTTTTAACCATATTTTAAGCAGTTATTACACAAAAGCTATTCAAGTTTAAATTCTGGTATATTTTTTCCTGGGAAGATTTACCCTTTTCCAAGTTATATTTCAATGTAGCATTATAAAGCTTCTGTCGTTATCTCAATATGAGGGTTTCATTCATGCTCTCTCAATGCAATGCAAATGTACTGGGGGTAGGCTACATGACCATGGCCCTCCTACAGCCCAGTGGTGACACCTCATGCCAATCATGTATACTAAAGACCTTCCAACAGGTTTGGACCACACTGGACTGTACAGTGTGGCCTGCTCCCTGCCCTGTTTGGGACTGCCGCTACTAGGCCGGTGTAGCTGTATATATGCTCCGCGGTATAGAGGGCGCCACGGCACTTGATTCCCCCCCTGGACACAGTCCAAATACCAATTGATGGGGGTCACAGTCTAGTGGTTTGCTTGTCCACCGCACCTCCCATATAAATCTACCCCCCCCCCCCCTCTCCCCCAACACACCTATGGGTGTGGACCACCAAATTCGACATGGCGACATGGCTATTTCTTAAAATCGACAATCGACATGAGGCCTAGTGACATTCGACATGAGGTTTGAAAAACATAGTGACAGGTGACATGAGCAATTCATGAAATTGACATGGGACATGGGCATTATTAAGCAACATTGACATGTGACGTGGCCATTTCTTGAGATCGACAATCGACATGGGGACCCCCCATCCAGACCCCCACACGTATGTGGTTATGGATACGGTGGGGGGGGGGGGGGGGCGTGTAGTGTGTGCTATATTGGTACCTCTCAGTTGAGTTGTTGGTTAATTGAGCTTTCAACCTCGGCGTACCAGCGGTCTTGCCACACAGCTAAGTTGTTGGTCAGTAGTAATAGGCAGAGTAGTGATAGCTATAATAACACGTTTGAATGAGAAATCCCTTTTAAGGCACATAATATTAAGTTAGCCAAAGGGGGAGGGGCGAGAGTAGAGGCACATGGGTGCCCTCTGGTCTTGGTCAGTGCGAATAAGGTATCACTTTAAGAAATGGCCATGTCACATGTCACTAAGGACAAAGCCATGTCGCTTGTGTCACTAAGAGTAGAAATGTAGAGGCACTGTAATTTAAAAATAGTTATGAATGGGGATCTCGGGGCCGCAGGCCCCATGACATTTTTGGAATTGACTATACTCACAAGGACGAAATTTGAAGAAAGAGTTAGGTATTTGATGTTTACACTAAATGAGAATTTTTTGTTCATGTCACTAAGCCCCATGTCGCATGTCGATTTTAAGAAATGCCCATGTCACATGTCACTTAACTGGCCATGTCCCATGTCGATTTTAAGAAATAGCCATGTCGCCAGGTCGATTTTAAGAAATGGCCATGTCGATTTTAGGGGTCGATACCCATAGTACACTACACAGGTACTAGCTCACCCCCAGCCCAGAAGCTCACCAGCAATTAATTCAGAGCTCGGGTCAGAGCTGTATCTATAATCTAGTCATTGCCGTTCCCCTCGTCAGCTGATCGGCCTACACTCTTCTCCGGCAAATAGTCACCAGGTCATAACTGAATCTAACTGAAAATGGCTTACATATGGTATGGACTATGGGTATAACATATAGTGACAAAGTATAGACCCAAAGTAAATCTTACATTAGGTCCTGGTACAACACACGCCTTAATTAGTATATCCTAGTATAGGCCCAAAGTAATTCTCACATTAGATCCTGTAACCCCACAATCTTAGTGTAGGAAGTAATTCTTACATTAGTGAGTGCTCATGTTTTAACTATTGTACTATGCTACAAAGGGGCGCCCCCCACCCCTGTTGTTAAAAAATGAGCACTCCTTTAGTTCTTGGTTCAGCAGAAGCCTTAGTATAGGCCCGAAGTAATTCTTACGTCAGGTCTTAGCACACCATAGTGTTGCTGAAGGTGGCGTCTTACGCAGGCCATTTACTTCTCACGCAGGCCATATGAGTTTTGATATGACCAGTAGCTTCGCTGCAGGTGAATATTTGGTGCCTTGGCTTTGGGTGTACCGTGGGAAGAAAGTTGCAACAACATGGCCGCGGGCGGGAACGTAACCACCGACCAGGACCCAACAAAATCGCCTCGGGTGAACTGCATCATGGGAGCCGTACCGTTATTAATATGGTCCTAACAAGGTTCCTTCATAAACTTCATAATAAATTGTTTGATATAAATTGAAATATTTGATATGAAACAATTTTATAGATATGGCCCTCTTCGCTTCTAATTGGCCGATTTGAAAAATTAATTCACCATTAGAAAGCTGTGATTCTGGCAGGGCAGTGTGGCCTGCGTCCTAAGGCCCTACGCAGGCCAATAACATTCTACCCCGGCAAAAGCCGGTGTGCCGGCTTGCTGGCGTCATTTCGGCAACACTGACACCACAAACTTTAGTATAGGCTGGGAGCTATTCTTACATTATAATATAGGTCCTTGCTTACCACATCCCAGCAAGCAACGGTACATTGGGCCAACATCGGCAGGTCGCAAGCAACATTTCAACGTTGGCACAACGTTGGTAAAACTTTGGTAAATTTACGTTGTAGAAACGTTGGCAATACTCCGAATCTTTTGCCAACGTTGATACAACGCAGGATAATTAATGTCATTCCAACGTTAGCATAATGCTGTATCTCCAACCTCCACCAGATGGCATTGGAGGTTGTAAGAAGATATCTTCCCCATCAGATACACAATCTTTCTCATGATTGGCTAATAATTGGAGGTCATGGGTGTTTTATATAGCATTTGAAACCAAGTATATTCTCTTTATAATCCATAGTATTCCTTATTACCACCTTAATATTCTGATGAGGACACCTTTTTATAGGCAATGCCAGGTAGATAAGGTGTAGGGAAAGGATAAGATTCTGTATCACTTCTTGGCCATTCAAGCTGAGATTAAAGTGAAATGAAAATAGAGAAATGCTCTTATAAATGATGATTGTTCACAGCTTATACGATGAGCAAACTATGTTCACTACCGTAAATTCTCATGTATAAGCCTAACTCACGTATAAGCCGCACCCCTAACTCTGACAAATTATATAAGCCGCAGAGGGGGTCTGAATATTGCTATTTTGGTACTGTAGTATACTAATAAAAACTCTCGTATAAGCCGCACCCTATATAGGCATGTTTGGTATCAAAAGAAAGCTGAGTCTGACTCGCGTACAAGCCGCGGCTTCTACGCGAGAATTTACGGTAATTCTCTCCAATCACACATTGATAATCAAAGTTGGATAAACACCACAAACAAATGTCATATTTTACCATGAAGTGGTAGGATAGACATTGGCACAACATCAACATTTGACGTTGGTACAACGTTAAGCCAATGTCAACATTGGCGACGTTGGTACATAGTAGAAATCCCCGGCCAAAAGGTAGTTGTGACAACGTCAATGTCAAACGTCATGCCAATGCCAGCTAACGTTGAACCAACGTTGGTACAAGGTCAGAATGCTAGCTGGGATGTGACTGCAGAGGGGTTTTCGGCGACCTGGCGACCTGGGCTGTTTTCCAGGCGACTTTTCGACCTGGTACCATAATTAAAACGACCTAGCGACTTTTGGACAAATTTAGTTATAGTAAAAATGGTCTAAAAAAGCGGCTTTGCGACCTTGGGCCCTTAATTTCAGCGACTTTCCTCTGCTACCCCCCACATGCCTTAGTAAAAGCCCAAGAGAATTCTTTACATTAGATCCTCGTAAGCGTAAGTATAGGCCAAAGATAATTCTTACCTTAGGTCTGGAAATAATTCTTACATAACATTAGCTCCTGGTTGATCACAAGCCTTAGTATAGGCAGGAAGAAATGGCTGTGGTAGGTTACAACGTAATCCTTACATTAGTCTCAATGTCAGACCAAGATTGCGCCAGGCCAATAGAGTGTGGGCCGTCTTAGGCCACTTAAAGTTAATTATCAGCTTTGCGGACACTTTTTAAGAAAAAAGGGGGCGGGAGGGCGCTTTTTTATATTTTTTGTTTTACTTTTTTCTGGAGGTGCGGGAGGGCCTTCTTTTTTTTTTTTACTAGAACATTGATAGTCTGCATGTAGAAATAAGGTCTAATATGCCTTTTAAATTAGGTTTCTACTCCAATTAGCAGCTGAGATATTGATAATATTGCAATTGTATTGCTGGGGTTTTCCTCCATGCGCTATTTTTGGTCATTTTATTTCTAAAAGGGTGAAAAAAAGAACCCATGCGGCCCTTTTGAAAGGATGCGGGCGCTGTCCGCAAAGCTGATAATCAATTTTAAATGGCCTTACATTGGTCTGACCGTGGGGTCCAAACCACGCCCAATTTTCGATATTTTCTCTTCAATTTTTCACTCTACCTTATCAATATACTCATATTATATTATGAGAGATGGTATTTCTCTAATCATGTTAAAAAGTAAGTAGGAATAATGATGTTTTATCTGTAAACAGACTGCTGTCATCGGATTGCCATGTGCTTGACAACATTGGCAGCCTATGGAGGAGGCATCCATTATCGCCCATAGAAGGAAAATGTCCATTTTCTCCCTTCCCTCTTGTGTCATATCGATGTCATTTGAAACATAGCTTAATTACATCATAAGGAGCACTCATTTTAAATGACAACAATAAGACACTAGTAGAACACCCAAAATTGCCATTGTTCACATGATTGAACTCTTACCGTAAAACCTCGCGTAGAAGCCGCGGCTTGTACGCGAGTCAGAGCCAGCTTTCTTTTGATACCAAACATGCCTATATGGGGTGCGGCTTTTACGAGAGTTTTTATAAGTATAGTATAGTACTAAATTAACGATTTTCAGATACCCTATTAGGCTTATAGGATTTCCCAAAGTTAGGGGTGCGGCTAATACGCGAGTTAGGCTTATACGCGAGGTTTTACGGTAACTACTGACGTTCTGCTCAGTCCCCTCAGGGGCACCCTCATGCACGCAGTCAGACCTATGTAAGATGCCCCACAGGCCCTCTATCGGGGCTGGCGCAAAATTGGTCTGACGTTGAGACTATCCTTACATTAGGTCCTGGTACATCACTACGCTTAGTATAGGCTCAAATTTATTCTTATACAAGGTCCCGAAACACTGCTAGCCTTAGTATAGGCCTAAAGTAATTATTATATTAGGTCCTGGAACACCACAAACCTGAGATTATGCTCAAAGTAATACTTACTTTAGGTCCTGACCACAATTAAGCCTTAGGGAGTGCTCATTTTTTAACAACAGGGGGGGGGTGGTGAGATTTCGTGCGGAGCGTGCGAAATTTTTTCACCCCCCCCCTAGAGGGATCGAAATTTTTTACCCCCCCCCCGGCAGGCCGAAAATCACGTGAGTTCGCGCCCCTTTGTAGCATAGTAACGCGCGGACTTTTTCCCTCAAAACAGGTTGAATTTTTTTGACCCCCCCCCAAGAGGGGTCTAAATTTTTTACCCCCCCCCCGGTCAAGGGGTCCAAATTTTTTACCCCCCCCCCCAATCCACCACCCCCCCCTGTTGTTAAAAGATGAGCACTCCCTTAGTATAGGCAGGAAGAAATGGCTGTAGTAGGACGCAAAGTAATCCTTACATTAGGTCCTGGTACATCACTACCCTTAGTATAGGCTCAAATTAATTCTTACATTAGGTCCTGAAACATCGCTAGCCTTAGTATAGGCCCAAAGTAATTCTCACATTAGGTCCTGGTACACCACAAACCTGAGATTATGCCCAAAGTAATACTTACTTTAGGTCCTGATCACAATTAAGCCTTAGTATAGGCAGGAAGAAATGGCTGTAGTAGGTCGCAAAGTAATCCTTACATTAGGTCCTGGTACATCACTACCCTTAGTATAGGCTCAAATTAATTCTTACATTAGGACCTGAAACATCGCTAGCCTTAGTATAGGCCCAAAGTAATTCTCACATTAGGTCCTGGTACACCACTTGTACGTCTAAGTTAACTCTCCCTTTACCAGGCTCCACATAGAGACACCCATCCCAAAACCAGATTTTTTCAGATGAAATTGAAATGGGATATTGGGATTTAGGGGATGGTCTAACCTTTTAGGAACTGAAAGAACTTTGTAAATATTCAAACTAAAGTACATCTATGACAAAATATTGAATAAACAGAAAGTAAGATACCCAAATGGCCCTAAGTGTTCCAATTAGGGAGATAAAGCCCTATTTGAAATTAGCTTATTTTAGTGTATATGTTGCCATTGAAACTTACATTAAGGCCAGAATGCATCAAAATAGACGTGAATTGATGTACCATGTGTATATAAAACAGTATCATTGGCATATAACAAAACCTTGACTTTCTCCAAATATAGTAAATATAAAAGAGAGCCTACCCTCTGTACTACCTTGCGGAATGCCACACACCACGTCTCGTGTCTTTGACACTATTATTAGCCATTACATATTGTTGTCTATTTTCTAAATAACATTTCATTAGTTTTAAATTATTACCTTTTATGCCATATTTTTCTAATTTCGTTAACAGGATTAAATAATTGACCCAATCAAATGCCTATATACTCTATTCTCCTTAAATGTGTTTAGATCCTTGTTGTCCATTGACACTATCGATTCATTATATTTTCCCCCTATGATTATTTTACAGGGATCAATGATTGACTTAACTACCAGCTGGACAACGGTGGACAATTTGAAAGCGGCTCTGGTAAAATGGAGGAAGCGGGAGGAGGATAACTTCCGGGTGGAGAACCACCCAGAGAGAGGCATTTGTGTTGTGGCAAATAGGAACTTCAAAAAATGGGAGTTTGCCCTTGAGTATGAAGGAGACTTCATTCATCAGGAGGAGAGGCTCCGCAGAGAAGTCATAAACAAGATAGAGGATCCAGGGTCTTACGTTGTGGATGCCTGGTGGGAGGGGGGAAGGGTGGCAATCGATGCCACCAACACCTTGAGGACATGGGGACGCTTGGTGAACTACGCGAGAGACCCAAACCTCATGCCCTACCCCCGATTGATTCAAGTCACGCCTGACGAGCAGCCCCGCATAGTACTTTACTGCCACAAGGAGATACAAGAGGGAGAGGAGGTCTTTTGGGACTATAGTGTTACAGAATCCGAAGTTCCATGGGCAGCCTTCAAGAGGAAGAGCGACACAAACACCAGGTAGGCTAGTATACAGAATGTTGTAACATATTCCCAAAACCCTCTCCGGATTATATGTAATCATATGTGGAGCCCTTTTGCAGGATCTCAATGGTTATTATGACAACATCTATAATGGCTGTAGCCTATGACAATCAGTGACAGTCAATGCTGATAAATTGATGTTTTGACAACAATAAAATTTGTTTGGTCATACAGAATAACACATACTGTTTCAAGGGGGCTAGGAAGTATGTGACATGCAGGATGCAGCAACATTGTGTGATGTATCAAAGGTTATAGAGGAATACATATAGTATCTATTCATTATGATCTGAATACATGCAAAAACAGTGTTTATTCCATGTGGAGAAACAAAGATACTACCGTAGTGGCTTGAATAAGCGCAGGGGTCTCAAATAAGCGCAGGTCTTGAAAAAACGCAGGGTAGATGAGGGTATTGAAATGAAAATTTAGGCTATTTTTGTATCTTGAATAAGCGCAGTTCTTGTATAAGCGCATGGCAAATGGTACCATCAAAATTAATAAGCGCAGGTGCGCTTATTCAAGCCACTACGGTATGCTTTAGTACTAAAATAACCATTCTCCATACCCACATGGAGAAACTGGTGCTCATTCTCCATGGGCTGTTTCTCCACTATGACGTCACCAAAATAGCTATGAAACCAATCTTTAATTGCATATTTTGATGAATTTAATCAAGAATCACATGAAATAAATACAGAGATCCACTCCAATCAGTCTGAACTCCTGGTTACTCCACTCATGATGCATTGGATTGCATCACACTCAGCTCCACCTCGATCCGATACGATCCAATGCACCACTTATGGAGAAGTTCAGACAGATTATCGTGAACCTCTGTCTATGTACCATATGATATTGCAATAAACTCAAGGCTACATACATACCCATAATAAAGCTAGTTACCTGTGGACCAGGGTAGTACAACTCTCACTCATTCATTTGCTTAGATATTGTTCATACGTATAACTAGTGATATGATACACAAGTTTCCCTGAATGAGTTCATATACTATAAGCTTCATTTGAATGCCACTCAATATCAAAACTTACTAAAGCTGATCTGCTAAAGGTTATCTTCAAAAGATATTTCTGGTATACAATTGCTAAATATTACTTGCAGGGCTCCAGTTGTGCGCAGATCTGGGCGATTGTCACTAAAGCGTAGGCACTCCCAGATGTAAGTAGATATATGTATATATTCAAAATGGCACTCTCACCAATTATGATTGACTAAAACTGTACAAGAAAAGTGAACTCTTTTAAAAGCCTTAATGAGAAGAGAACAGCATTAGAATTAGGGTACAGATTTACTGATTCACCAAATTAAACTTTGCACAAATGTAGAATGCCATTTTCATGGGGAACTCTTGTGTATGTTGTCCCTCTACCCAAAATACTGTGACTCAAATGATTAAATCAAACATCTCTCTTGCAGGGTATCACTTGGGAACAACCCTCCTGTGGTCTGCCCTGCCCCGTCACCTGCTGTGTTGCCTATGGAGGAAACCATGACCAGTTATGGAGGCCGACTTAAGCCGGTGAGTTTCATTGTCATAGATTACAGCACAATTTACATCATTGGTTTCTACTCTTTAGTCATTATGTGTACCTGAACCAAACCCACAACATTGATCAACTAGTACTGACATTGCTCACCTCAATATTCTGAACCTTCAACCGATTGAATTAGCCATTGAGTTTAATTGGACTGCATCTGGTTTTGTGTATTCTTCATCTCATCATCATGTATGCTAGTCTGTCTCCCTTTTCAGGCCCTTGTTGACAGTTCATTCCCAGTACTGGCGACCGTGGGAAAGGCTTGTAAAGAGGAGAAGGCATCTGGGCAAGCCTATGTGATCCCACCCTTGGTGAGTTTGATCAAGGTAAAGGCTCTCAAAGAGACGTAATTGCACAGTGATGTAATCATTCCTCAAGCAATTCATACTTAGAGTAGGTACTCTCATACATCTTGAACAATTAGGCAGGATTATTTCATTTATATAGTCTGACTTTCTTTTTATAGCCTTACCACCTACATGTACTTGTGATCTTAAACTCACTATTATGTATACCTGAACTACACTAGTTAAACATATCTGGCGCTACTGTGCCACACTGTAGTCCCTGTACTATTCTATAGTCACAGCTAGCAATGTATTACTGTCACTCCCCAATAAAAGTATATTAGAATTTATACCCCTTTAAATCAGTAGATTTGTTGTTGCAGTAATACACCGGCTGTCTTTAATTGGTGCCATTGGGTTAACCTCAAGTCTATAATAGTAAGGTTGGGGTACTCTACCAGATTGGCTGAGTGTATAAATGTCTGTTTTCCTTTTCAGGCCCATGTTGACAGTTTATTCCCTGTACCAGTACCAGTGGGAAAGGCCCGTCAGGAGAAGGCATCTGAGGAAGCTGATGAGGTCCGACCCTCATTCCCTGTACCGGCATCCGTGGATAAGACCCGTCAGGAGGAGAAGGCATCTGAGGAAGCTGATAGGAAGGTCCGACACTCGGTGAGTTTGATTAACATAGAACTACCTACAATATAGTTTAACTGCCACATTTCATTTCTCACATTTCCATACAAATTCCCCTTAAGTCACGTTGATCCAATAAGAAAAGATAACATTCCATTGAACTTTTCTGACCAGACCCTGAAACGTGTGTGTCATTTCCATGCACTTTGTAAAGGCCTCATACAAAATTAGTAAAATATGATTAACATTGAATAACTGATTCATGCCATTCTAAATATTGGTTGGTTCATCCATTTTGGAGGAATAATCACAAATTTCTTATTTCAGGCCTTCAAACCTAGGATTAGAGAGGGGCATTCAGCAACGAACATGAAGAGGAAGTGCCCCAAGTGTGGTATCCCCAAGACACACCTTGCCAAACACTTCCGAGAGTGCTGCCCCAATGTAAGTATTTCCAGAAAGTGTGGATCATGCTGACAAGTCTTACTTTAAACGCAGTAATAGAAATGGCCCCCTTCTTACATAAAAAGTGGGTTAGGAAAATATAGAGAAACCCATGGTCAGGCGACCCCACTCTATAACAAATAAAGTATTATGATCTAGAATTTATGCATTTTCAAGTGTTTGACAGATTTCTGAAGTTACATACTCATATAAATATGCATTATGAATACAAATAAAACGTGTATGTAAAATTTTAAATCAATTCCCAAATTACCTCCTAATCCATCTTTAATCCCATTTATTACTGTGTACAGATGGATCTGATTTTTTGGGCTGATGTCCATTTATCTCTTATAGTCCACAGAGGCTGACCGAGCACTGCTAGCGGCGGCCCTAACCAAGCGGCAGCAACAGCGACAGGAGACGGGGGAGGCCATGCCACTCAGGGTGTGTGACCTCTGTGGCAAAGCGGTGGCATACCTGCTAGGGTACCACCTGAGTGTGAAGCACAGAGTCAAGAGCCTGTCGTAAGTTTTTGTTTTGTTTATTACTGTTCAAGATTGATATTTTATGTTGGAATTTAATGATGCAGGTAGAATTCCACATTGGTAACTCATCAAAAATGATTCCAATTTATCTACCTCTAGATGAAACAGCAATGCAATTTCTGATTTTGTCACAATCTGAGTTTCAGACTTTGGTTAAATGTTGTTTATTTACTTGTTTCTCTTCAGGGAGAGGAAGGCCATCCTACGCAGGTCGCCGTACCTATGATCAACTCATACCAGGCAAACGGCCGATGCCAATGTGTGGATGATAGTCGCTGCAGCCATGTGTCGAGTCGTCACCTGGGCATGTGTCTGTGTGTGTGTACATAAGGGGATGTGTGTGTACATTATAAGGGAAAGTGGTCACCTCACCTCCTAGGCGACAGTGAAGGACATGAGCCCCATACATTTTTTCTCTAGATCACATAGTTATTTCATGGCCATTATGATAGTCTGCCGCTCTAGCAAAAACAAATCAAAACATTGAAGCAGGTGAATATGGACAATGGCCTTTTTACTATCATTCATGTTATTGAGTTATCAAAGTAACTCCGTACCACTCCACCATAATGTGTTATTTTGACTTGACAAAAAGTGTCGGACCCAAAAACAATATGGGGTTTATTTTTAAGCGTTAAATTACTGGAAATTTCCTGGAGTGTGCATGAAACATAGTGACATTCTCTATATCCAGTCCCTGTAAGATCCTTTCTTGATGTACATGTATATGTTTTGATGTGTGACACTTTTAGCCCACGTGTTTATTGTCTATGTATTTTCATTCAATAAAGAATGTAGCTATGATATGATGTGTCTGTGTTGTTTTTAATGTGCCATTCATGCGTCCATACTAATGTTAGAATTACTTCAGGCCTAGCCTTGTGGTGCACCAGGACCTTATGTATGAATTACTTCTGGCTTATACTTAGGCTTGTGGTGCACCAGGACCTCATGTAAGAATTACTTCTGGCCATAAACTTGAGCTTGTGGTGCACCAGGACCTTATGTATGAATTACTTCTGGCTTATACTTAGGCTTGTGGTGCACCAGGACCTCATGTAAGAATTACTTCTGGCCATAAACTTAAGCTTGTGGTGTACCAGGACCTTATGTATGAATTACTTCTGGCTTAAACTTAGGCTTGTCATGTACCAGGACCTTATGTAAGAATTACTTAGGCTTGTGGTGTATTAGGATCTAATGTAAGATTCACTTCTCAGTGGCGGATCCAGGATTGTCTAAAGGGGGGGGGCCAAACCTGGCCAACCCGGAATCACTATATGTTTCCCGCGAGCAAAGCGCATTAGCTATACTAGGGGGGACTCTGCAGACTCTTAACAGATGTACATTTTCTTTATCTTGATTTGAGGATTAAACCCTACACAAAAGTTAAATGCATGGATTAAGAGAAAATCTTATTTCTCAAGGATAGAATAATGATGTATTGTGCAATGCTCTTTGTTATCATGATACATGAATGCAGCAGTAGGGAGTAACACACTTGGTTCTGTACACATTTGTGGAGGTCCGTAAATATACTCTCCATATATTTATGGAGCTCCGCAAATATACACAGATGTCAACAAATGTATATGGAGGTCCGTATTTGTATGCTTAAGTACCAAAAATAGATTTTATTCCACATTTTTATATTTCTCACAAATATGTGAAATGTATATTGCAGACCTCCGCAAATTTGAGGACAAACAGCACCCTGGTGCTACTTGAATACATTGGTATGAAGCATATTGCTATAAGGCAATGTGATACCCCCCCCCCCCCCCATAACAGACAAATGGAGAGAAGTTTTTAGAAACAATGTTATAAGTGGAGGAATCATATGATGTATAATTGTACATTCATGAACAAATGAGAATACCTGACCATGAAGGTCGTATGACTGATTTAGATGTTCTAAGTTAGATGTTCTAGGTTAAGGAACAAGACAAACGGCAGTTTCCAAGTGCAAGAGTAACAATCTGTTTATTCAAGATCAACCGGGTAATAATGTATTCCTGAATCAGGAATCATCTGCACCGAGGTGCTTCCACATACAGAATATTTAAATTACTAGTCCGCACAACTGGACAGGTGAAGTGGAGTCTGCTGGGCCTGCACTGACTGCGGAGCCCAGGTAACACAGGGGTTAATATCCCGGGGGGGGGCACTTCATATATTTTGTATACACAAGTGTGCGGCTGGGAAGGGCAATTTTTGAGCAAAATCCCCCTCACCAAGGGTCTGCTTTTCACCAAAATCCCCCTCACCAAGGGTCAATTTTAACCAAAATCCCCCTCACCAAGGGTCACCTTTCGGAGATTTCAACAAAATCCCCCCAAAAAGGGTCACTTTTGACCAAAATTCTTACACCAAGGCCGACTCCTCAGTGAGAATTGCTAAAACCTAGGCACTTTTGTCCAAAATCCCCCTCAGCAAGGGTCACTTTTGACCAAAATCCCCCTCACCAAGGGTCACTTCTGACCAAAATCCCCCTCACCAAGGGTAAGGGTTGTCAAAGGGCCAGCCGCACACCCGTGTCAAAAAAAAATTGAGTACCCCCCCCGGGGTTTATATACCCTCACCTGGCACGCGCCAATAGGTCAAGTGACATAGGTGGACTGTTGGCTTCCTCGCCCAAGAGTGGCACCCGGTAACCCAGAGAGAACGCAGGTTCTCTCCCGGACACTGGGCGCACTAACTCCAGGTGGAGAAAGCCGAGTAACAGGAAATAGGTGTTTAACCGGGAACTCTGTATCTAGAACCAGTGTCACAACATGATACCCTTACAACAGTATAAATAACAGCATACATTTCAAATTCCCATCTTCATATTATACAACACATTAACATAAAAGCATCTCTTGTATGAATATCTTATTTAGGAAAAAAAACAAAAGAAAGTTTCGTTGTTATTGATTTTCTTTAAACAAAATCAAAAGATCGAATGAAAAAACTATCATACAATTCTATAAATGTGGAACAATATTACAGTAAAATCTCGTTATAAGGAGCACC
Organism: Harmothoe impar; assembly: GCA_947462335.1. Classification (NCBI taxonomy): domain Eukaryota; kingdom Metazoa; phylum Annelida; class Polychaeta; order Phyllodocida; family Polynoidae; genus Harmothoe; species Harmothoe impar. The sequence continues at coordinate 37,020,140 of OX381717.1, read as the reverse complement.
TTTTGCTTGTTATAACCAACCTTCCTTGTAACGAATTTTGGTCATAATATATAAATATATATATATTTATATCTCTATATATATATGTAAGAATATAGGGTAGGTAGGCGTCAGGGGGGACTCAGAAATCAAAGGGAAGTTTTGGGCGCTCACCCACCTGTATATGGCGGGATGTGGGGATAGCTAGGCGGCAGGGGGGGCTGAGAAATCAAAGGGAAGTCTTTCTCCAAAACCAATTCTTACACATCCTGGGTTATCCATTTTTGTTTAGGTTTACAAACAGTAAATTCCCTATATGGACAAATCTCATTAAATATTTGTAAAAGTCGTTCATAGCAATGATTCCACAACCATTGAACATCATTACAATTATAAAATTCACCCTCGGCCAACTCCAAAAACGCTATTGACAGTTCGAACTGTCAATAGTAGAAAATATTTCTGTTATTGACAGTTCACACTGTCAACAATGGAAAGTATTCCCGTTATTGACAGTTCCTCATGCAAACTGTCAATAGTAGAATATCTTATTGACAGTTCCCACTGACATCGACTTTTCCACCAAAATCGACTTTTCCACCAAAATCGACTTTTCCACCAAAATCGACTTTTCCACCAAAATCGCTCTTAGGGTTATGACATTATTAAAATGATAAGGAAATTCCCACTTTGAACTGTCAATAAGAGAAAATATCCCACTATTGACAGTCTGAACTGTAAATAAGAGGAAAGTTATCCACTATTGACAGTTTGAACTGTCAATAGCTAAATCAAGTTGGGCCAGGTATTGACAGTGCAAACTGTCAATACCAGGATATAATTCCCTTATTGACAGTTTGCACTGGCAATAAGAAATTAATTTTCTCTTGTTGACAGTTCCATTTTGGAACTGTTAATAAGAGAATAATTTTTCCCTTATTAACAGTTTGAACGGACAGGAACCCATCGGTAAGCCCACATTCAGGGTTAAAACAATGTGGCAGCCTGTTCAGCTGACACACCGCCCGGTGTGAAGAGTTTCTTCAGGTAGCGCCTGAACTTGGTGCTCCTGCCTGCATAAATGAAGGGGTTGACCCACCTGTTGATGCGCCAGACAAAGTAGCACACCTGGACGGCCAGCGGGTGGAGGTGGGCAGGCAGGTGTTGGCGCAGCACGGGGAGCAGAACCACCACCAGGTTACAGCCTACGTACACCACCAGCACCATCAGCATCACCTTGGCGATCTTAAAGTCGCCAGCCTCGGGTGGAGTCTGGGGAGGGCTAGGCGCTGCTGCAATGCTGCGCCTCTGCTTCCAAGCCACAAACCCTATCTTGATGTAGATACAGATTGTAGCTGGGACAAGGACTAAGTAAGGCAGAGCGTAGACCACCCCTGCTGCACCGGTCATGCTGTAGATACCCAAGCATGATGGAGGGTTGGTGTCAGCTGGTGTGTAGTGGTTGTAGCCTGCTCCAAGAACAGCCAGATTGAAGATGAAGCTGAGCCCCCAGATGCAGTACACAAGGCGGCACACCAGGTGCACCGGCACCAGCGCGTGGTACTCCAGACTCCGGACAAAGAACACCAGGCGGTCCACAGCGATCAGGAAGATGCTGACAATATTAACAGTAGACGAGGTTTGGGAGATGAGCAGCAGGCAGAAACAGGAGACACTCCAGCCAGGTCCAGGAGGGCTGTACTCCTCACTGATGCGGAATGGTACAGACGCGGCATACAGCATGTCGGCCATTGTGAGGCAGGCGATCAGCACGTTACTGGACGTCTCCAGCAGCTCATTCCTTACCAGGATAAACAGGGTCACACCATTAGCTAAAATAACCAGCAAAGTATCCGCAAAGTACAAGGCAAAAAACAGCAGTGCAAAGTCTGTGGTATGCCAACAGGTGTCAGGCTGGTTGCAATCTGTCGTGTTGTGCCCGCCATGTTCTGAGGAATTCTGTGAAATGTTCATCTCCATAGTTTGTGAGGTGAACACAAAGGTCAAGACAAAGGTCTGAGCAGTTCTTACACCAGGATGAGCCTTACCTGGTCCACAGTAAGACACAAAACCTACCAAACAGTGTGTCTTGGTTCCTGCCAACACAGAACAAGCTGGCCCCTCCTTGACCGCTGCTCCGGAGCGTCTTCGCTGGCACCTAAAGATCTTGGTGAAAGTAGTTCCGGCTAGCTGGGTGCTGTAGTATTTTGAATGTAGGGAAGTAGTGGCCAATGAATCCCCTCCAGGATATTGGGGAGGTGATGCGGTTATGGCCCCTCAGATACCAGCAATGTTACTAGGATGTGCCCAAGGAGGGGCTGGGGCCAGCTTGGACACAAACTACCAAACAGTGTGGTCAGCCTCAATCTTTATCTGGTCTCCCAGAATAAAGTGAAGGAGGGAAAGTGTCAGTTGCAGTAAAGCCTATTAAGGATAAGAGTAGATATCACTGGTAGCAAGTCCCTTTGTAAAGGGCACTCTTTACTCTAGTTCTGATGAACCTGTTGATCTAATGGCTTTCTAGGGTTATGTTTGACTCCATTTACCATAACTGATTGCACTGAGGTGTTAACAGCAGGTGAGAGATATGATCTGTGTGTAGAACAGGCCGCAGAGTGTGGTATATGGAGAGAGACGCAATCTTTGTCTGTGTTGCCATGGCAACCACTGAGATGACCAATGCGCATGTGCAGCTGTTATCAATGCCATTCTTCCTTATCCTTAACTATTTATGGACAGTTGTCGCTAGAAGATTACATTTGTCGTGATTGACTAAGGGCATGATGCATTAAGGTATCATGCCATCCTTAAAGGGTTAATGCCACGGAATATGTGCAAACACCTTACCCCCTAACATTGCAGTCTCTAATCCCTTACCACTGAAAATAGCCATTCTGTCATTTTGACCCCATAGCCATCTTAAGAAAAAACATATGTGAGGACTTTGATATCAATTATTGTGGTTGCCGTCCGAGGGGAAGAGCAAAAATCTAATTTGGACATGTGCAGTGTGAAAACACTGTTCTATACTTTGGATAATTTTCTCAAAACATTTTAAAATTAACTGCAGTGGTGGGAATGCAAGATATTTACAGCTCACTGTTTTTTTTCTACTTTTATCATGTTTTTTCCTCTACTAAATATTGTATAAGAGAGGGGAAAATTTCGACCCTGCACGGTGGGGATGAAAAAATGTTACTCAGCAAGAATTAAAAAATAAAAGTCACCCCCCCTCTCTGCTATCACACCATTTGTTTAAAAAAAGTACAGCTTGACCTCCTGCATTGAAATTGGATATTTCTGATTGGTTGACGCACCCTATTTTTCCAGTCCTCGGTGAACGCCACGTTTTTGAGTGCATTGCTTAATTAGTGAGCTCACTGGCCTATATATAGCAGGACCACAATGCCATGCATGTGTCCTTTAACAAAGCCCACCTCCAACAACAGGCCGCGCAGAGCGCTCAGCGACCAATTAGGGTTTATATGAATTGGCCCTGTAGTAACTGTATCTACTAGTTAACTAATGAGCAGATTGGAATATCTCATGAGAGTCCATGAATTGTGTGGTGTGGCATTGATGCGGGTCTCCTATAGTGGCATCAGGACCTCCTAATTAGTGTAACCTTACACTACCCCTCTGGGTCCCACTGCGTGTCTGTCCATTAATTAAGGTACACTGTACCCAACACCAACCAGAAAACACAGAAACAGGATCAACCAGGTGAACTGAGTATATTGTGAGATGTAGCAGTAGAAACTTTAACTGTGAAAGGTTGATATAGAAACTTTGCACTGCGAGACCTAGATGTATATAGAAACGTTTACTCTGAGAAGTTGATGTATGTAGAAACTGTAAACTGTGAGACATCAATGTATGTAGAAAATTTAAACTCTGAGACGTAGATGTATGTAGAAACTCTGAACTCTGAGACGTCAATGTATGTAGAAACTCTGAACTCTGAGACGTAGATGTATGTAGAAACTTTAAACTCTGTGACGTAGATGTATGTAGAAACTCTGAACTGTGAGTTGTCAGTGTATGTAGAAACTTTAAACTCTTAGACGTAGATATATGTAGAAACTCTGAACTCTGAGACGTCAATGTATGTAGAAACTATAAACTCTGAGGCGTCGATGTATGTAGAAACTTTAAACTCTTAGACATAGATATATGTAGAAACTCTGAACTCTGAGACGTCAATGTATTTAGAAACTATAAACTCTGAGACGTCGATGTATGTAGGAATTTTCACTTTGAGAAGTCGCCGTATGTAGAAACTTTAATTTTCATGGATGTAAAGTTGACGATTGTCATGGCTGTCTCCTTTGTAGTCATAATGCATGAACTCAGAACCGGTGAGCAACTCGCTCAAGTGATGTATTTATGCATCACACCGACCATACAAGGCTGACTTTCTGCTCGGTCACAAGGATAAAACATAACTATAGGAAGTATATGGGTGGTAATAAATAGGGCAAGGGGACTTGAGGTTTAACATATATAGTGCCTGTGAAAAGTACACCAGTTTGAAACATGCTTCATTTCTAATGCTTTCTAACACAGACAAGTATTCACCAAACTAGTTTACAAATTACTGTGACGTTTCTTTAACGTTATGATTGTTAACAATATTTCAGACCAGGTGACTGCCCAGTTCACGAGTAGATATTTTTTGTAGGTTCTATTCCTACTACAGTTTTCTAACTGTAGGAATATAGGAATAATTGTGAATTACTTTGTCAGCCTACAGCTGAGCATCACCATTCTTATCCCCGGTAAAGTTTGACAGAATGCAGGATGATCGATTTTTAATATAGCCTAGGCCTATTTCATGAATTAGTTGTAATGTTAGAGGCACCCATCAGTGGTCAACATTTCCATGGTCATTGTTGTGTTTTGGTTATGAATAAGGGTGTAGGTTTGGGTTGATTGTAAGGAGATGTGAATATTCCGGAAGTAGTTATTGTGTGTCATACCCAGTGAACAAAAAACGTTATACAACATTTTATAACGTTATATAACGTTAAATAACGTTTCTCTAAGGCTCCTTAATATTGCATAACGTTAAATGAAATTTTATAACGTTATTTTGACGTAAAATAACGTTTTTTGTTAGCTGGGTAGCCTATGGCGGGACCATTTCATCACTGCCACCTCTAAACTCTAGTCTCTCCCAAAAAACGTTGTACAATGTTATATCATGTTTCTCTATGGCTCTTTATTGTGGCAAAACGTTATATAATATTATAAACATTACTTTGATGTAATATAATGCATTTTTGTCAGCTGGGCTATGGGGCAGGCCCAGAACTAGCATGCACCAGGAAATTAAGAGTAAAGGCAGCAGAACTGACCCCCTCCCCCCCTGGTGGTTTGCAAGGTCACTAGGCAGATACATATGGGACTTTAGGGAAACATGACTAGGATGTCTATGCATGTGCTTGTCCTCTGACCTGGTTACACAATCTCATCACTAACTACCCGGAATGTCTGGATGTAGGTATGGGTTGATTTAAGGAGATGTAAATATTCCAGGAGGTATTATTGCGTGTTATAGCCTATGGTGGGACCATTTCATCACTGCCCCGTAAACTAGGGTGAGGCTAGGGCATGCTAGTGTCAGCTAGGGCGAACTACTTTTGTGCCTAGCTCAAGGGGTGAGGTAGTGTGAGCTTTGGGTGAGGTGCCCTAGCCCTTGCACATGCCCACCCAATCCCACCCAGTGGCTAGCTGGTGGTGGGGGAGCTTGGGTGAGAGGTGTGTCAGCACACAGACCAGAGGGTCACCCTCAGTGTGGGTGTGGGCAGAGGAGGCTATAGGGATGACTCGGTTTTCTTCATATGGGCGGCCATGTTAGTGCTGAGCTTGTCATTTATCGTGAGACTTAGGCAGTGACCACACACCCACACACCATAGCTTCCCGGGAACAGGCTACAATACGAGAGAAGAACCAAGGTCTCACGAGATTGCTGATGTAGGTGTACACAGCGTAGCTGCGGGAACAAGTCCGATCCTGGTAGAGGCCTATAGGCACAAGGCTTCCTAGTCTAGCACATAGGGTGAGCTTCTTCACACAGGGCTCACCCTACCTTGCTCTATGGGCATGCTCGCACTAGTCTCACCCTTCCCCACCCCAGTTTCCTGGATGGGACCTCCAAACACTAGTCTGTGGGTCTGGGATAGGCTAGCCAAAGAGCTAGAATGCAGCAGGAAATTAAAAGTAAAAACATCATAACTGAATCTGGTGGTTTACAAGTTCACTAGAAAGACAAATATGGGACTTTACGAAAACATGTCTGGGATGTCTATGCATGTGCTTCTCTTCTGATGTCCACACACAATCCTATCACTAACTGCCTGGGGTGCCTCAGTAGGAGGTGTATAATCACAACACAGTGCACTTCAATGGTGCTCTCCTTATGGTGCTGGTCAGTTAAGTGCGCAACAAGTTATGGACTTGCGGAGTCACTAGACGCCGCCCATTCTGTGCGGAATCTTAAATCTCCACTTCTGGCATAATCTTAAAGTCTTAATAGTACTCACCATTATTAAAGAAGGAAAAAAAAGGAAAAGAAGAACGGGGGGTTGGGGGACAGAGCCCCACTATTAGGACTAGATTGAGTTTTGTTATTAAGATTACGGGCAAATTGGGGTTCCGTTATTAAGATTACGGGAAAAGTGGGCTTTTTAAGATAACGCGCAGAATGGGCGGCATCTAGTGACTCCGCAAGTTTGTCCCCACGTGCATTAAGTGCCATCTACTGGCAAGTCTGCCAACTATATTGGGTAGTACCTGCAGTGGGTCACACTGGGTGTTCATGTACAGCATACAGTCCCCCTCTGTAGGCAGTCTGCAACACCAGGATCTTTAGTGGGATAGGAATAGTTCAGACTTTTATGATTCTGATGCTTTTTCATATACTAGGAATAGCAGGGGTCCCATAATTGAACCCTGTGGAATTCCATAAGTAGGCCCCCTGGACTGCGGGTAATACCCTTTGCTATTACCTTCTGTATTTTTTACTGATGATTATTTTATCCTTATCAAACATGTCAACTTTGATAACCAGAATTTTGTCTATTTTGTCAGAACAAAGTCATTTGGTTTGTCTAAAGCTTTTGAGATATTAGATTGTAGTTCATTTATCCCCTGGAATAGTCAGCATTTTCCTTTCCATTATTTTATCACTCATCCCATTCCCACAGGATCTGCCTGATCTACCTCCCTGAGGCCAGCTACTGTGGTCTCTGGATATTTCTTTATAAAACAACCTTGATGTTCATTGTAAAATATTGATATTGTAGTCAAGCTAATCAGAATACTTGGTGCAAACAATTCGATCTAGTAGCTTACCAGGTCATTAACAGTGATACTTTACTAGGGAATGATTTGATATTTAAACCTCTTAAGCCCAATCTATATATTGCTGCTGGGGGGATTCCAAATAATTCTAAAGTAAATGCATTAAAAACAACAATGAATAGTACAAAGAGACAAGACACATGTTGTATATCTTACAAAAACTTGTTTATTCCTCATATAAAAACTACTTGTTAATAAATAGCTACCCAGTATAAATACAGACCGTAGTACAGTCATCGTAACAGGTCTGACACTCCCCACGTCCTTGGGCAGCTGGGCAAAGAACCTTTATGGACCTGGGTATTATACTCTTGAAATGGGGTCATCTTCAAATGCAAAATCAACTCAAAGGTCTCCAAGCTGCCGCCAGTGTATTAACATGGCAACTTATAATGTATACTACAACAAGTTACCGTTTAACGTGTAGACCCCGAGACCTTCTCGCTTCGTGGAACTACCAGGAGTTGGACCAGAAACCTACACCCGCTGAATATTTTATTACTTTTTCATCGTAACGGTCACAAATGTTATTAGTTATTATTTTTCCTCTCATCCATTCAAGCGGTATGAATATAAGCTACTAGCACGCGGTCCGGTTGGTGCGGGATCTCCTATGAGCTATCACATTAGATAATATTATTACTCCACCCGTGAGGTGATTCAAGTAACCATGGTGACACACTGTTGCTATGGAGACCATATAAATCTGAAAACGAGGCTGGTCAGCAGTTTTCCTCTCACCAATCTCCTATTTCGTCTCCCTGTTTTCTTTTATAATCTAAAGTATAATAATACCATCAGATTTTCCTTCTTTTTTTTTCTATTCAGAAAGTTAAAAGAATAGGGCCCTCTATGGGTTCAAGGGACTGACTATCAAGATTGGGAGAATAGTTCAGATATGTTAAAGGTACTGGGTAAACCAAAACTGGGGTACATGAATGGAAAGCATATATATAGGGAGTACAACCATGTAACTCTTATCTCAAAGGAGAGAGAAGACTCTGCCCAAAGACAGAGCCTCCCTTCTCCTTACAGAAAAAAACACCAAATCAACCAAATCAGAATAACCTTTCTTGTGTAACAACGGAATACAGGAGACGCTGCATGATGATATCTCATTTTGCCCAGGTAAGTATACAAATTCTGAAAATGAAAGCACCTCCCCACCAAAAAGCTCACCACAGGAACGACACATTTATATCAAATCGGTAACCTTGGTTACGGCTAGAGAGTCTTTGTAGTGAAGTCGGGGTGGCGAGAAACGTGGGTTAGCATTGTGAGCAGTGCTGTGCATTTTGGCCTAGGTTCGTCTATTTCCTTGACGAAATAACAAGGGACACCAACAGTCAACAATAAACATTGGGTTACATTGGGCGGCGGGGTGGTGGGTAGGAGGCAAACCTAAGTAGTTTTTCACATCGCTTAGACACATCTCACCGAGACGTCTTACTATAACACCGTTCATCCTCAACATCCTCATTTAGGTTAGAGTTTTCAATTAGCAACAGTCAAACGCTTTATAAACATCCTTTTTCAGACTAGGAGGAACTGATAATCAATATGGCAATCAATTGCGCAAGCCGGGGCAACTTAAATGTAAATATTGGTAACATGTTAACTAGAATCGAGGCCCAACCTTGGCTGAAAACATCAACATCTTTTTGTCCATGCATAATCCTTAACAGGCTTCAGGGTGTAGAGAAAAAGGTGTGATAGGAAAACTCATGTTGCAAATTCTAGGATAATAATGAGTCCTATGCTGCAGTTGCAGACATTGTTTGTGTCTGCTTATGTTGATGAGACACGCTGCTTCATATTCCCGACTCGGTTTACTATTTGATTCATCAACAGAACATCAACATGATGTCCGGATGACCCTCGTAACAATCAAACAACCGCGTGTCATACATCACAACAATGTCGAAAATCAAAAAATAGCAGGGACTGGTTGGTAATTTCATACCTCTCGACACCCTAAGTATAATGCCCGCTTTTCAAGCATTTTAAATGGAAAAATAAGATAATCACCTCTTTGGGAATTCTTCAAGTTCCTATAGGGAGGATACAGGACCTCTAGGAATAGTTTGTTGTGATTCTTGATGATACTGGATATACCTCGCGGGACCTCATTTACCCTAATATAATACATGCATGTTTGACGTATTCTCTCATATATTGCATATCTTGAGTGCATGTGTAAAGTCAACATTTGTCCTATGGAAACACTCTTTGACCAACTTGCAGTAAGTAAGGATCACGCTCACATCTAAGTTTCTGAGTCTGCAGGAAATGTAACTTGATGGATGCTTTCACCCCGGAACCATTCATGAAAACGACATGGGCAGAAATCAAAGCGTCAATGATATAAACCAACCGAGACATAGTCAACAAAGGCTGACAAAAAGACTCATCCAATAATGAAGGGTTCCTTTGTCTGTCCAATGTCGTTATAAACCAGCCACCATCTAATGGTTGAATGATCGAGGAGCTGTCTGAGTCTGTTAGCAGCAGTTGAAATTCTGTACATGGGGACATGTTGGAAGTCTCTTTGTTCTGTTCAAACAAGCAGCGACACGCATTGATGAAAGCGTCGCTCTGCTTGTTCGGATTCATCACCAGTTGAACATGAAACACAGCGACGAGGTTACAAGCCACACAACTGAACTCCCAATAAAGCATCATTTTGCATCATTGTGGTTAGACTACCTTTTTTCCTCAGTGAATTACAAACTGCATGAACTTATGTACACCACAGGCATCCAGTACACTATATCTATAGATAAAAAGATCATCACTGACCCAAAATTCTGACACAGATTCTCATAGATCAAAAAACCTTGTTTCCAGTTAAGTCGATACGGTACCGAGAGCCCCCGGTAGAGGGTCGCCATGGTACAGACATTATAGAATGAGGCTTAGACTGGACAGAGGAAGAAATCTCAATGACTGACATAGAGAGTCTAATAGACCTTGTAAAGATACTAGTTCTTTTGTGCTCAACATCTTGCAGAATAGATTCAAAACCCCCAATTAATATTCACCATAATCTAGGTCACTACTTGTGGTGAGGAAACCTTTTGCAACTCGGGTAGGTATGATAAACCGAAAGAATCTTTCCATCTTTTTACAGCGTAATGGAAACGTTACATTTTCTTAACCCTCGAATAAGGGATGATCTTCCATGGCTGGAAGTTACACTAACATATGTTACTTTATAATCTCAAGCTGGAGGATCAGCCTAACTGGATCCAGCTTCATTCAAAGTAAAACATTGCTGTATGATATGTCAGGTGACCTGCTCCTCCTGCTCCGCCGCATAAAGACTTCGGTGGGTTGGGTTGTGGGAACGAAGACTGGAGTGCTGTTGGTGATGTTGATGTGAGGATGAGGGGTTCTTGAAAGTAGTAGTCAGCCATGTGCTTTTTTTAGAGATTGCTATGTCCACCCCTCAGCAGAGTATAGGCGGTTTTATCACATGGCTGTATGGAGGTGCAACACGTAGACAGTATCATGGTCTTGATACTGAGGGTAACCAGGCTCTACAGCAAACGCGGTGCATAGTTGGTGTCGGTAGAGGCCAGGTTTGTCCCAGGTGGGTGCCACAGTGTACCGCGACCTCGATAATTTGTTAGTTTTTCCTTGCGAATGACAGAAGATGAATCAACACTAACAGTGTGTATACGCCTCGTCTTTAACACAGAAAGCAGGATGCAGGCCGGATCCAACTCCGACCTTTTCTAGGCCCCCCCAAATGATTTTAACACTAGTGGTGTGAGTTTACTCTCATGGAATGTTCAGTGAGGATAAATCACAATGGAACATGGTTAGTGGGTCTAGGTTTGGAATTGAAAAGTTAGAAAAGAAAACTCTGTAGGATGATAATCACCAGTATGTTCTTGTTCAGTAGTCTTATGTGGCACCATAGTTAATATACTCAATTCACACTTCATTCTATAGGTAACATCCTTCCCCATTTGGAAGCACAGGACACTTCTACTAGCTGTACATAAGAAAACAATACAGGAAAGAAATCTTTTGTACAAAGAGTTTTTGTTCTTATGTAACATGGTAACACCCGATGAAAAGTCCATTGTTTTTCTCCTAGTGAATCTACAATGATGAAAAAGCATGTCAGTTCAGTGAGTGCGAACTTCTTGAATGTATGAGGTGGTTCACATGACTGACGGCTGTCCGCCACGTGGTGCCACATTCTGGCCACCAGATGGCAGCACAGAGCCGTCCTTGACCTTGACCTGAGGTTGTTGATGATTGGCTGCAGCGTCAGAGTCCACGTTTGTGCTCGCCCTGCACTTCTCTTTGTAATAGGAAGGCTTTGTTTGTTTGTGTGTCCTTTCACCACCATTTCACCAGAGACTTAACCTGCCAGCCTGGCATCTCACAGACTATATACAACGTTTACACTTATATACACGACTCTGCATTGGCTGGCTGGACTGTCGCTGCCGACCGAGTTCACATCTACAACATCTCGCTGTCCACCCGATAGGGCAGGTCCAGGTACGCCAGGCTACTGAGCTGACGTTGCCTTTGAAATGCCAGGTACTCCCTTCTAAGGTACTCTATCTGTTCATCTCGATTCCTGGGCGGTGGAGGTGCCACGCACCTTTCCTGTTCCAACCCCATTTGTCTGCCAGAAGAGGGTTGTTGTGCAAGTCCCTGAGGAAGCATGGTTGGTGTTTTATTAGAGCTAGCACCTGAAACTTGCTGGTCGGTAGACGAATTAGCCTCCAGCCGTCGTGCATCCAGCATTCCTGCTTCAGAAGCATCCAGATCAACTGGCCCATCCGCTGCCATATCTGGCAGACTTCCCTTTGCGTTCAGCCATCCTCTGACAACAGATTCCTCCTGATATTGACCGCTTTGATTCAGCGGAAGACCCACAGGTGAAGGGTACCCTGAGTTACGCCCCACCCCATTGCAGTTTGGGTCTGCGGTACGTCTTCCCGAACTGGTGGGGTTGTCTTTTCCACCATACAGGTTTAATTCCATGTCATCTTGGAGTGGATAAGATACTGACATTCCTGTTGCATACCAGCTATGTATCTTGGGAGTGGAATTGTATGCTGGTAAGATACAACCAGGAGGAACAAGACCATAACCCTCACTACAGCTTCGTTTATGTCCAAATCGCTTACGTTGCTGCACCAAGCTTGGACGTCTGAGTTGAACTGTATCTATCTGCTGTGGTTGGTCTGTTTGTTTTGTTGTAGAGCTGGCTGTCCCAAGGGAGGTCGGTGTTCCATGTTGCTTTGAGCAGGTTTGGGATGCACCGGACTGGTTTAGGCTGTGCGCCTGCGATAAGTCTATTGGGTAGACATCATGATGACCGATCACTGGACTCCATTTCTCTTCCAGATCCTCGACATCATTTTCATCTACTTTGATTCGAGCCAGGAGGGTACTGTATTCTATCTCGAGATTCATACTGGAGTTGTCGGTACTGATTGATGGAGCAGCCTGATTGGATGATAATGATAACTGGTCACACCGGAGGTCATCAATATGCATTGTAGGATCAGTACTTAACACTGAAGTGGTTAAGATAGTCTGTCCTCTAGACATATCTGTTGGTTGATTTACACTTATTTCAAATTGTGGATGACCAGCGTTCTGTGGAAGAAGTTCAGGGTTTTTGTGAGGATTGATATTCCCAGCAATATGTTTATTACCAATGCTGCTGTGTTTTGATGGTGGTCGGGATGGCCAGTGTTCGCTTTGAGCAATGTTTACGTCAACCTGTCCATCACCGGTCCACACCGGTGGGGGAGAGGCCCTATCAAAGCCCCTAAGCCCAGAGCTAGGTCTTTTATTTGACCCTGGTTGGTGGTGCAGGTACCCAGGCATTAAGCCATGCGTTAAATACCTTGACAACTCCTCCGTCTGGGCTTGTTCCCTCAACTCAAGCCTATGTTGACTGAGTCTGTATTGGGATTGAGTATTGCTGACCTCCTCCGGCTCACACACGCACCTCAGTCCAGCGTCATCATCGAGGTCATTGTTCTCCTCCGAGACAATAAACCGTCCATCAGTGTTTCGAGATATGAGTTCTATCCGGGAGAATTCGGAGCCATCTGACATTTTTGATTTCCTCAGCTCAAGGTGGTTTCTATTAGTTTCACTGTACACACTTTCACTAGACTCGGCATGTGGCAGAAGTCCCCACCGCTTCAGCAGCTTTTTAATAGTGAACTTGCGTGTAGGTCCATTGGAATGACGACGTCGGGTAGTTGCTATCAATGAGATTATCCGACTGCACCGATGGCCATCTTGACGTCCAACTACACTGCTGCCTCGGCCGTGTCTGAGGTTGTCTCTGAGGTCTCTGGAAACAACATTAAATGTATTATATTAAGTATTTTATCTATATGAAGTATACTATCCACATGTTGAAGTACAGGTTCCCATGGCATACTTTAAACTAAGGAACAGAATTTTTCACAAATATAGAAGAAGGATGTTAGAACAATTTGTAACTATATTATGTTGATTATGATTAAGAGTACAAAATTCTGTACAAAATTAATATTCTTTACGATATTGGACAAAATAATCATCTAGATGGTTATCCTTTGAAATAAATAAAAGCTGTTTAAAGATAACTATAAGAAAAATATGCTTATAACCATTAATAATGAGCAAGAATATTGTGATTTACAAGTATGATAAGGTTTATAATTCTTACTTTAATTTGTCAGACTATTAAGTAACAGTTAGTGTTACAGAAATGTATCACTTCAAATATATAGTCAGCAGTATTTTCCTAGTACACACTAGTCTCTGATGGATTAGATCACACATGTTATTCTCCTGATACACTCTCTAGATACACTCTCTATGTGTTTTGTGTCAGTTCTATGAAGCATTAGGTATGAACAGTCCTCTTTCTAATTCTGATGGATGAGCTACCATCCACAAGAGGGTGAGGCAAAGCTTAGCAGGAAGGTGGAATGAATAGGACAGAGCAGGTTCTTCTGATTTAACTGAGGGGAGGTCAAAATTGCTGATTCTTCCTATGGGAACTATAGGAGTCAGTTTAGAAAGGCGTTTGGATCTAGTATTTTTTTCTGCTAATTCATGCAGCTATGGATAAAAGCATATACCGATGCATACTTAACCGACTAAAAAATACTATCTACATATATAGAACTCTCAAAAGCAAATAAGAAAGAGAAGTGTATTAAGATCAAATATAATGTTAAATTAAAATAATGAAACATAACAGATGTAGGAAAGGACTTGATCTTGAAAGGAGAAGAATGTGGTAAGAATTGTAGAAACCTACTTAGATAGAAATAAATGCAACAGAAATGAATGAAAAACAGGTCTATAATGGGTAGGAGACCATATAGAAACAAGGCAGTATCTAAGATGACAAAACCTTTAGCTACATAACAGTGAACCCAACAGGAAGAGATGACATGAGCACAGGTACTAATTGCACAGGAACTACTGACGTCATGATCAGCTAGCCAATCATATTTCTGTAATCCAAACACACCTTTAGAAACTGGTGTCTTCCCATATAGTATCCGGAGTGTTAACTATATCCACAATGGGAGGAAAGATTCAATGGAATAGACAATCAACATGATGCAAGAATAAGTCACACCAAAAATTAGGTAAACCATACAATACAAGTGTCAAATCCAATATAATATGTATGTATACACACAGAATTATGTACACGATAAATCGTTCAATAGAAAACCCCAACAGATTCATTCAAAAGCGCATGAATCTGTATATATACGGATGCGAGTCGCATCTGTATGGTAACCTGTTAGGACTCGCATCCTGTACCCACATGTAAACGAAGTGTTCTGGACTGCCATATATGTTCTAGAGATTGGGCTCTCTTCATGCTAAGAACTAACTACCACCAACACAATGCCGGGGTTAGGAAAGTATCGGGACGTACAGCACATGACAAAAATGTGGTCTCGTTGCTAGCTATATCAATGTATAGTTTTCATATCTATACATGTTATTAAAGATTCTGGAATTTCTGAAATATTCACAGTATGTTTTTCCACAAAAAATAATCTAAAATAAGTATGATTGTGAGATTATGCCATACAAGTTTGTATCATAGTATATAAGCTTCAACCAAAAATACTTGGCATGTGCCTTTCTTGGATACATCAGTTCCTATAGATTTCAAAACAATATACATTTGCAAATAATTCCTAAATCCTAAATTCTTAATTTATTAATGGGTGGAAACCTTTAGATTTCCAATCATGTTTTGACACCTTTGGAACGAAACCACACATATGTACAGTACTTACAACATTCAGGTCAATGTTATAAGGTATTGAGAAACACTTTGACTTTAAGGTGTTCAACCATGTGTTCTGCATGTAATGTGGAAGGGGCCACTTGGTGAGAGGAATAATTTTACATTGCTGTCATTGCCTTTTGTAGTCTCCAAATCTAAATCCTTTAAGAACTGTGATAAACACATCATCTGAAAAGCTACATTGACTAATGCAATGTGTTTTGATCCTTACCTTAGGTTAGCCAGAAAGAGAAAAATCTCAGGATGTTAAGGATTGCATTAAAACATATCTTTTTAGGAACTGACTTGCCAGCAATGCACAGCAATGTAAAAGGTTTTGTTTTCATCAATATGGGTGTATAAGACCTAGAGGTGTTTCATAGAAAGGAAGCATGAGAGGGGTGCATGACTTGTCTTAAACCCTACCACAATGTGTATGAGTATTTGGTATCATCAGTAGTAACATGCTGTAACAGCTTTAACCCTTTAAGGAGAGCATGATGCCTAAAGGTTCATGATCATTTCTCGACATGATGTACCAATGCAATAAAGCAGGGTAACTTGGTGATGTAGCTTTGGTGCATCATGTTGACCCTTTGGGGATATGAGAACCCAAAAGGGTGAAATGAATAGAGCACTAGTGAATACCAGTGCTGCATTCATGCATTATGACAACAAAAGTGCATAATGCATTAACGCATAATGCTGCCTTTAGAGGGTTAAGATGTTGAAACACATTGTGGTAGCTTTAACACATGATAATAACAAAAGGTGTGGCTCATAAGTTGACAACATAATATTGGTTTGACAGGTGTGGTACTAGTGTTGGGTAGTTACAACTAGGGTGGTGGGTCAACCCCTTGTGTCCGGGACAGGAGCAGGGCAGATATAGACCAGGTTCAGGATTAAAGTATGGGCATTTGTTACCAGACTACTGTTAAATTGGATTACTTTTTTACTCTTTTTTTTTCATTATTAAAACCTATATTCACAAGGGTTGGGGTGGGGGTACTTTGTACTACTTAAATAGATACATGGATATTCATTTCACCCTAGTATTAAATATTACAATTAATTTTAGTTGCCATCCTGGTGAGACAAAAAATAAGGATGTTGAAAAAAACAAACCATTAGGACTTGTTGTGAACTCAACCCTGTTCATGTTGTTGTTAAATAGATTTGTGGGGAATAGGAATAATGTACAGATATAGCTTCCTTTAAACTGGGTGGGAGAAAAACAATAAAAGTGGGCTCAATTCATACCTGCCTAATGATAATGTATGGTTGTTTTTCCTGTTAGCAGTAGATTATGTAGGAGGTACTTTTGACCATAGGGACAGGGAAGATGTCTAATGTTGTCTCAAACACTTGGTTTCAGAGGAGAAGAATAGTATGGCATCTTGTAGAAGAGGGTCTATCTATCTGAGCAATGTACTGAAGTAACTCTTATACTCTCATGAAACTCAAGAGAATGTGGAAACTGAGGAGGCCTGGAAATGAAACAAAGGTACCATGAAGCACCAACTAAACAAGGGTTCACGAACGAACCAACGAAGCGCCTTGAATATCATCAACATCTTCGCTGAGGGGAGATGAAATGGCATAGTTACCTAAAATTACCTAAATTGGCGTTTCTTTGACTTTTTTCTTCTTGGTGTTTGGTGGAATAGGTTGATTTAGATGGTTTTCCGTAATAGATATTGGTTCTGTGATTTCCGAGCCAGGTGGTGTACAAGTGTGGCCTATAGATGGGTAGAGAAAATAAACCTCTAGTTAGTCTGACTCGCCCCCTCAGCTGTAACTCGTAACGCCTCACTCTGTCCTCTGCAGCATCCCCACAAACAGTGTTGCCATGACAACCAACTTGTGCTTAGTAGTGTTCTTAGTATAAAGTCTTAATACAAAGTCTGCAGAAAAGACTACATGATGGAATTTCTTATGTTAATGTAGAAATGGAATTTACACGATTGATACGGAGAAGGTATGTACAACTGCTGGAGTAGGAGACAGTGTTAGCTCGTTCACTTAGCATTACTCGATCATTACAGGGTTAATACCGGTCAGAGAACATGCATTACAACTGTCCATGAAAGGGAATAACTTTACTTTCACTTGCATCTTATTTCATCTACAGAGGACTCATCTAGAATTAGTCAGTATTTCTAAAGTAACTCAAAGATATCCTTGCATAGATTGTTCACAATCATCAGGCAAAAAATGTAACAAGGGAACAAATTACTTTTTCGCTCTTTGTCCAATCTTTTCTACATTTTTGATTAGTGTTCTGGGGCTTTCAGTGGAATTTGTGTCATTTTTGTCAGCCAAGTACCGATGCATATTTGATTTACTTGTATTTGATATTACTCTGCATTATAAGTTACAGTATACACACTGCCTTTGTATTTGAGCATGAACTCTGAAGCTTAGTGATTTCAAAGAAATCAATCTAGAGAAGAGTTTTTGAATGATGATTTAAGCAGAGGAAAGGAAGATCCAGCCTTAGTTTGTGTGCTTTAGGATATCTCATGGATAGGTGCGGCAATGAAGATGTCAGGTATAGCACCAGGCACTGTAGAGATTTAGCAAAAGCATGAGTGAGAGGTTAAAGTACTCTTAACACCATGCTTAGTGATTCACACATCTGCTGACTTATTGGCTTGAGGAGGGAGGCAATGAAATGAGGCTTAAATTAGTGACTACAGACTTAAGATTTCTCTAATAATATCATAATTATCTACCCTGCCAGGGCCCAGAGCATCGAAACAGTTTGAAATTATATCGTAATGCTGCAAATCAGGTCACAGGTCTCCGGGTTATGATTGGTCTCCTGGATATATACAACTAGTTTATTCAACTCCAAAATGGTTGATACAATGCTAACGGCGGATTATAATATGAGCTAATTTGTTCCCTTGTGGTTCTACTTTTGGGTTCATACCGACTCGGGGCTGGGACACTACAGCTCGGGGTGGAAGGAAAAAGGCAAAAAATTGGGAAGAACAGAACAGTAAGCGACATCAGCTAGTCTAGGACACAAGTTTCACCACAGCTCGCTGATGTAGAACAGACCTTAGGTTGGACACTTAAGACAAAGCTTCAGATATAACTCGCCAGGTGGCAGTAGTCAGGTTGAACCTGATAGAAGAAAAAGGAGGTAACAAGGGTGATGGGGGGGGGACAATTAACAGAAGAACTCACCGGAGGATCGCCAGCACGGTTATCATGGTTTCACAGAAATACCATGCAAATCATGTATATAAAAATTACCACCTTCCAACCTAATCCCATAGCTGGTTATTATTAGTTCAGTAATTATACCTTGCATTAATTCATCTAATTTAAAAGCAGCTAACAGTATTCCACTCTTTGTAAATCAAAACTCGTCTGCCGAATAGAGTTGTTGCTGTTAGCTTCCACTTTTGTTTTCCTTAATATTTATATATTAGCATTTATATTTTTCTGAAACTCACTCTTGTTAGTTGCTTTTTTCATTTCTCACCAGGATGGTTCTTGCTCTTACCCTGATGGTGCTCAACCATGCTTACACTAAAATTTAGAAATAGTCGAACAAGTATTTATCACAACATTTAGAATTTCGTGACGTAAATGAGTTAGTGTGTTTTAGAGTGTTTGCCATGAACAATACAAAACTGTTAGTGTTATTTTTTTTTAACAAATTAGTTCCAACAAAAATGTAAGTTTTACCATGAAAACTTATTGGATGAACTAGAGGGCCATTTCAATTTGAAAGCTAAGGACCTTAAAGCTAAGGCAGGTAGCCTTAACTGGGTCATATTGAGGCCTGGGTCTTGGCAGTTTAACTGCTGTATAGGAGAAGTGATCTACACTGGAGGGTGGGACAGTGGATCACAACTGGTACATGGCTATATATAAAAAGAGGAAGAGGTGGAAAGGGTGAATGATGGAACATACTCAAAGCACATGTTCATGCAGAGTGGAGAATTCAGAAAGAGAATGGAGACAACATCAACTAGGTGTACAACATCTACAGCATAGGGGGTGACAAGGAGACAAAACAGGAAAGGGGAGACATCTAACAAAGCCAAGATACAAAGAGAGAGCCCACAGGCAGCCAATCAAATTGTCTTACCCAACATTACAGCTGTTCCATCAGATGTGCACACCCCCACGTCACCTTCAGGGTTCTCCCGTATATGGACACATCTCCAAGGGGGAGTTGAGTATAGACATTACAGTATCGTATTGGGTTAAACAACTGAGGCAATACCCCTTTAGTGCTTTGATTTCTTTTTGGTCTATTCTACGTAAGAGTAGAAGCACCTCAGAAACATGAGTCGAGCGAACACCCTGATGAGCCAGCTGTCCTGATAGGTTCAGAGCAGCGGAGGACACACCAATGCCACCCAGTGACTCACGCTCGTAAAATTATATGACAAAACACTGTTTTGTTAATGATCCAGTTATTAAAATTTGGTTTAATCCTATTCTATACTGTCATCCTAAAAAAAATCAATTATGACACGCTGAAAGGTCTGTAGGAAGAAAGATTTTGTTGTAATAATAAACAAAAAGGACAATTTCTACCAAATCCAACCTACATTAAAAAAAGTATATTGTCTATCTAATGGTCTCTATCCACCAGAGAGAATCAACATTGAATTCTGGATCGGGGATGAATGGCAGACATCAGATCGGCTCTGCTGATGCAATCCTGATGTAGTCCATTTTTTAAAGTTTGTCAGATTGCCCCAGGTACATAGCCCATAAACAAATAAAAACATTTACTTAATTTTGAATAAATAGTTCCTATCATCTGGGGTATTTTTAATTGGCTCTGGTGGAAGACTAGCATTATCATAGCAAGGTAATTTACCCTTGCGAAATAGAATCATCATTATGAAATCATGTTTTTGGTGAAATGTTGATTCTGGAGTCGTAGTTGGTTATGGTGAATGTCTTCCTCTGCTCTTTTGACATGCATAATGACGAAATGTAAGCAAATAGTCAAATTGTCACCTTTTTTTACTTTCCGTTGACTACCGGTACTGTGCCAGGCAACAGAAGGTGAGTATACATTACATTACCAAAGGCTAGCACTACAGTACAAGTAAATGGTAAGTAATGGCTACTCATATCTTTGTTAATATCAACAGTTATGTTAAGCAGGTTATATCCTATATAAATATGGTGTTGGGAACTCAATTAGCAAGTTAAAGAATTATTAGGAGAGTTATTCATTGATAATGACATCCATACAAATCCATGAGTACTGAAAGTGAAGTTAGGTGGTCACATTCCTTGGGACCATTTCCTGAACATTACATATAAAATAATATTATATATTATTGTGACATATTTTATTCTACAATAAGGCAAAATTGTATACTTATTGACTATTGCTGATACTTGTTATTTTGAAATCAGCACTTACATAGGTCTTTGTTTACCTCATCATACTTTAAAAAAGGTTATTTACCAAAACTATTTACCTAATGGTTTTGTTTGGTTGTCTATAGTCCATTGAAAATGTGGTGAAGGAGAAGTGACATATTGGACGTTAGAACAATCAAGCACTATGTGGTATGTGACAACTCAATGATAACTCATCAGTGTTAATTAATAAGGTTAATACTTCTCACTCTACTGTGTACAAAGAAATGACCTACATCTTGGAAACTCCATCCCACAAACCAAATAAATACCATGTTGTACTATCTTATAGTTCTATTTATTGCATTTATCTTTACCAAAGCCCAAGTTTAGATAACTAAAATCACCAATTGTTTCATGATTATGTATACATTTGTATCTTAACACTTTAAACAGTCAGAGAATGAATTTAATCAATTTGATATAAATATTCCAAATATTCATGGGTTGTGGTTTCCAGGAGTTAATAAGTGCATCTACAGTAGTCTTACAATTTAGTGTTGACTCATGCGAACTTTGGTTATGATCAACTTTGTTAGTGTTAAGAAACTGTACTGATACTATCACTGTTATGTATAGTTAAAACATAAATAGTTCACTACATCTGTGTTTTCAGTGGGAGAAGAGTAAAATGTATCTTACCTCTCACTACTTAGCACGCTATAGTAACAATGAAAAAGACTCTGTTGTAACTTTGTATGTGGGCGGTCCAATAAGTTTAAGAATTGATTTTATTAAGAGAGGAATTAAGAGTAGTGGTACAGAGAGAGGCTATCATGATTAGAATAAAATATCTTTTAAATTATGATGTAACACACTCTTTTCTAAACACATCTGTACCACAAAAATGAAGCTGTCTACTTTTTCTTTGTGTTTATGAAATAGGTATATGAAATACATGTAGCAGGAACTTTTATTACACATCTCACATGTTATTATGTCTATCAATAAAAAATTCTTAAAGATTTCAAACTTACTTTTTATTTGCTTCTACTTGCTTTGGTCCAAAATATTTTACATTTCCTGAAAGGAGAAAAGACGTTATAAGAATTGCAAATCAAACATAGCAAAAGCACCTCTGCTCCGGATAATTGAATGTAAACTAATACATACATGGATACTGATTATGTTACATAATAAATTGCAAAAAAAATAATTTGCCAATATAGAATTCACCTAGAATTCTTTACACAATAAACATTTTATCATTACCTATTTTCGTCATAATTTGCTATTTTGAATCCCATAGGAGATGAATCTTTTCATTATAATTTCAACACCTTAATGACAAAGAAATCAAGTAATGAATAGAAGTCCTAATGCTACTTACCATATCTCATAGCTTTCTCTCGCTGTCGACGCTTGATTAAACGTTGTATACCCATTACGGCTAAGCATATAGCTATGAACCCAAATAGCAACCCCCCCACAATGCCGCCTATCATTCCATCCGTTATTTGGGTTCCGTCAAGCATAGGATCTGTTAAAAAGAAACAGATACATTATCTTACAACCATATAAATAAAGTATAAGGATGACAAATATATTAAGTACTGAACTAATTAAAAAAAACCTTGAATGGACATTATTCATTCCTTAGCCAAAGAAGAATTCATAGTTTGGGATCTGTGAAAGCTGTTTTTTCCTTGAAATTCAGAATGAACAGTATCCTCATCCTATATCACTGTTCATGTTAGGTTTATGAGAAAAATATATGTAGAAAATAGAACATGAGTTTTGTACGTACCCCCAGTGTTGAAAGTAATCATGCCGCTTGGCTCACTGGCCACATTGTTGGGACTGTAACTGTAAACCTGAAAGCGGTACATGGCGCCACGTGATGCTGTCGTCCACAGGTACCATGTTTTGCCCACGATTTTAGCTGTGAGCGGCACCCACCGGCCTACAGTTCGGTAGTGCACAACGTAGTGTTCCACCGGCGACGTGGAACTTGTGTTGAGTGGCGGTAACCAACTGATCAACAGACCATTGCGTTGTTGGCGTACCGTCACATTACGTGGGGGGTTGGGACCAGGGCCTGTTGATACAATGAAAGAAGAAATGCATTATAAATAGTGCTAGATAGGAAAAACTTTCCAAATTATTTCTACTTCAATGCATTCTTTGTGTCAATCTGAACTGCCTATTAGCTGATAGCTATCTAGAAGATTAGATTATATGATATGATCTCCAAGTAAATGACATTTCTAGTATGCACCTTGAAATATAAATTCCTTAACCAAATAATTTCCAAATGAGCAAGGATGTGAAACCTCAGACATGATATTAAATTTATTATTCTAAATCTTATTATATATCATATTCTATTCTTCATTCATCATAATTATATTATATCATATAATTTTTTCTCTATTTTATTTAATTATGTATTGTATCATATAATTTATTCTCTTTTTAGTTTAGAAAAAACTGTTTCATACATACCCAAGGGTGGAAGTGGTGAAGCTGTCCCTGTTACGGTTCCCGATTCATGCCCTGAAACGACATCAGATGTATATCACAGGGGCTGCCAGACCAATGGTAAAACATGGTCAAATGCTCTGAAATTATAACTTAAAAGTAAAATAATATAAGAAATGCCTAAAATGAGAACATCTGATATGTCAATCATATATATATCAGCTTGCATTGTAATCTAATTTTGATATATTTCATACTGTATCAGGTGATAGACATAACGAATATCAAAATGATACCCCTGTACTCAAAGATGATTGTTTTTCTTTTCCTTATACATGGAATGGTCTGTAGTCAAATCAGAAAGTACTTGTTACCTACATATTCTAACAGATTGTTAACTGATTTTCTAATGCTCTTCGAAAGTACAATGTACTCTTCAATGCAACTTCATCTTAACTTGAAAAAATGATAAAAACTACACATTCCAATCTATAGCAAGAAAGCATTAGCAGGGGACTTTGGTACGTTTTGTGTGATGGTCATGGTGCTTTTATCCATTTATAAGACACAACTGGATTACCTAGGCCTAAAAATAGCTTTTGTAGAGTTTTACACTTGGTGTTTGGAAGTGAACTCCTCTTACAATGTGCAGCATCAATGTTCCCCCAGTGGATGGCAACAACATTTTTTCAGAGTGCTGACTCGTTATGTTATTATTGATTACACCGTGACCATGCGTACAACATGGCCGATACTTGAAGCAGACATGGCTGCCTCTATAGAACGTAAGCGTCATGCAATAGCCAGCAAATCAGTTAGAATGGAGGTATTACTTCATTGGTCCGGATCTTCTTGGTTTAAAGTTTCACAATTATATCTGTATATATGGACATAAATTAGTTTAACTATCAAATGGTTGATGGTACTAAGAGCCAACAGAAAGTCATCATCAAGATAGCTAGTCCACAATATGTAGCAGAATGGTATTTTTTCCATTGAATGCTCTCTGAATACTTTATCCCTGTTCACATTGAACTTCTTTCATTTTTTTAGAACTTATTATCGAGGATGTTTGGATATCACTTTATCCGGAATAATGAAGTATACCTGAACTTCGGAGAGATCGGTTGACTACCTATCCCATTTACATGAAGGGCATTCCAAGGAATCTGTAGGTGTAAATGGTCCTAACCCTACACATTATTACAGATAGAAGTCTTCATTTTAACATCTTAGTTTACAACATGAACTACCAATGTCTGACTGACTGGGTAATGGCTGGTAAGGCAGAGAAACTATGCCATTTGTAACCAACTGACTGATCCAGAAACTTAAAGAAATAATAATAACTTGTTTTTTTTCCTGATTTGTATATTCTTCTTTTTGAGAATGTTTCATGTAGTTTCGATTTTGTCCAACAATTTTGATTCCAAGGCAGGATAAATCAATGAAACTGAGTTTCAACAAGAGTATTGGAAATTATTTAAAGATGCAATTCCAAATAAGAAGAAGAATTGTCAAAGAAATTGACTTGTTAACATTGTCAACTGTTTATAAACCAAGAGAAGTATTATGACAGGTTACACCTTTGTTGTCATATACCCAAAACCTATTCAACTTTATGCAGCCATAGTAAATTCCTTATCTTAAGATAATCAAAATTCTTCCACAAAGAAAAATTTGAATCAATTAAAATCAGAAAGCTGATCATCGAACTCTAAGGAGCACAGTCTGAGTCACACACAGATCTATCTATTCCAAATTCATACGTCAAACAAACATTGAAAACGATGCCGATTCAGAAACAAGTCCAAATGCGAAAAGAGAAACTTAATAGAAATCACAAACAGAACTAAGTACAAAAAACCCATGTTGTTGGAACAGCATGTGGGTACACTGATTGAGGGTACAAGGGACAGAAGATGGGGAGGAGGCTGAGTGTTATACCGTTGTTTGTAGCATTGTCGGGTACATTGCTAGGCACATCTGTAGTAGAGGGACACAGGGAGAAAAAGGAAAACATGGACAAGTTAGTCACACGGCTGTAAGAAAGTACACAATCACTTCACAGAGTAGGATATGAGTTTGTATGTAGAAAGATTTTTGATGTTATTTAATCAAAAAATGTATTTGTCTTCTGGTACTGCCCTTTATAGAAGTCACCAACTTTTATATGTTTAATGGAAAAAGTGACATTATTCTGTTTGGACCTCTGTGCTTGTCTGCTATTTTCTTGAACAGAACCCCTGACATTACTTGATATTGATTGCACTGTTGATGATCTCGGCTGTATTCTAACAGTTAAATTAGGGAATGATCAAATCTGGATGTGGTCTTGCGAAAATCCACGACCCCGATATGTTGTTAAAGAATTCTCACTCCCTTCTATTCCAATATTCATGTTTCACTGCATAAAGCTGCAGTGATACCTAAGTGCTATAGCAGCGAATATCATCATACTGTTATTTAACTTTTGATGTATGTATATATTCACATACATCCATAAAAAAAAAAGTTGAGACACTTATTATGAAGAGAGATTGTCATAACTTCTTCCTTAAATGTATTAGATATCTCCATTTCATAGCAGTTGTAATTTCACTAGAGGCAATTCCACTGCTCAATGTGCTAAACAATTACATCATGTAACTGCTTTACTAGACTTAGAGAATGCAATGGTATTCTTTCACATCCTTTTAAACTCATATATGATATATCAAGATAGTAGTGACAAATGATACAAAACCAACAGTACTTAGTTAAACCTACTACAACCCATACAGCTGCTAATTAAAAACCCCTACACTTAATTACATACTCCTGCATAAACATTCACTCTGCTTCCAATTCACCAGAAAAATTATACATCATAAATATTCCTTATTTGACCACTACTGTTAAAACAAATTATTCTGCTCTAAATTAACCAGGAAAAGAATTTCATCATGAATAGTCTTTCTTTGACCATTACTTTAAGATTAAATTCACCTTATTAAAACCCTTCAAGCAGTGGTTTAGTAGGATAGCCTATTGAGGCTGGTTAAGCATACAGAGCAACTGTGATGGTTCATGCCATTCTACTTGGTGGCTTCACATGATTAACTTTGCGTGCAGTGTACAATGAGCGGTTAGCTTGCGTTTAGTGCGTGTATTGCCAAGAAGTTGTTCGTATGAAAGGACACACAGGAACAGGGGGGGTAGTCTCCTCACAAAACACTATGCTAAGTGTCCACGGTGAACTTTTTTTTTATCCCCATTGCAAATGTTACACTTATAATAGATGTTGTGAGGGGTTGCATGTCGCGAGTATACATTGGCGTCACACAATGATATACATGTGACATGAACACTGTGACTTGCATCTTTTACAAGTGTAAGTGGTGTTTCTTGAATGTTTACTAATCATTGGTTATGAACATGGATTCTGAACACAACCACACATGAACACAACCACACATCCATGTTAATGGGTTTGCTTTCACCCCCATACATGACAGCACAAAGACACAAGTATACAAGACACCGCACGCCGTATTAGTGCATTTTGTAGAGGGGTGTGTGTTCTACTATATATACACAATAATTTATTTTTCTGCTACGAATATTTTATTAAACACAACATTGTACATTTTTCTCTCTAGATGTCTGAACCCCCACCCCACAAGGACTTATTTGATATGTGATTGAACATCATATACTACCCTCTCAAAATATTTTCAAACTATATCTTGTGATAAATTGTAAAAACCTTTATCTTAATCAAAATATACAAAGGAAATATTCTCAATCTATTATTCAGCATATTATATTTTTCTTACATAATAGCAAATCTAAAAAGCGAAGTATAAGATAGTACAATTATAAGAAACATGTGCAAGACTTAAAGTTTTAAACTACATTATAGTTTGCAATGATTATGTTTCACTCAATTTGGTAGCAGATATATGGTTACTTTCCCCATACACTACTGGCCAGACTTTGGCTACATGCTGCAAAGGACCAGGATGACTAGACACTCACACACACAGACAGAAAAGCACATATCTACCAAAATAAACCAGACACCTACCAAGCATCCCTAGCTGTGCTGTGAACATATACACCAACAGGGATTTCTGTATTAATATCTGTCCTCATTAAATCATAGCGGGACATTTATTTCTGTGTGTTAATGTCGTTGATGAGTAGAAACCAGATATTTATATGATATCCGATTCGCTAAACTTCCGCAGCATTGTGTAGCTAGCCAGTTTGTTTGTATTAACAATGGTCTTTCTAAACCATTTTAGAATGTTTGATAGCAACTTAATGTTATACAAGGGGAAGGTGTAGAATCTAAAAGATCATTTATTGTTATAATTCATAGTACTGGCTTGTCCACACAGATGCTTGACTTGCAATACATCATAGACTTTTTGTGCATCGTCTAAATCAAGAAAATATAATAGAACGAGCTCGCATTTGAAGCGAGTTTTGTATGATTCATATTATAATGTAAACTATTTATAATATTTACACAATTATGGTTAAATTTAAATATGGTTGAATTCTACCTTTATGAAAGAATAAATAACAAATGATATCCCTTATCATAGTATCTATTGCTGAAAAGATGTACTTCAAAAATAATAGAGAGCATGACATGGCTTACAAATACTTTTGAAATGTATGTTCTCTTTCTTTCTAAAATCCAACATGAAAGCACACATACAGGCACATGTAGAGATGAATAATTTACTAGGACTTGTATATACACAGAAAATGACCAAAATAATAATCCCTAACAATACAATGATGTATGGTCTGCACTCATTCGTGCCTATGCCCCAATATACTCCAAAACCAAGTTTGACAATTTCAGCAAACTTTCTGGACTAATACATTTAACTACATGTTTTATTCTAAATCATTGAAACTTTTTTTCTAAAGTGGGACATGAGCCTGAATGAGGAGAACCTTTTTTTGACAAAAAAATAAATTTATTTCATAAAATACTTACCTTTTGTTTTTGCTGTAACTATCTTACTAAAAAGTCCATCTCCAAGCCTATTACGGGAGAGCACGCTGAATTGGTAGGTTCGGTCTGAGAGAAGGTTGTAGACAGTGAGGCTAGTCGCCTCGTCTGGCACCACTCGTAATGTGTGCCACTCCTCCCTCGTACCGCCCTGACTCCGATACCTAAAATCAACATGTTCTAAATATATATACTCATCTAAGAAAATTTAACAACAGAATTGAAGTTGATTAATTTATCAAAGAGAAATTAGAAAAAAGGAAATTGTGGTATTTACAATTGAAATACTCAACCAAAACTATATTTTAACATTGGTGAGTTAACATTGAGTGCCTATCATTATTGGCAAACATTAAAAAGATGCTCTGACTTAGATCCTCCTGGCAGTGCTTATATTGAACTGCAAGTGAAATGTATTCCATTCCATTTATATAGCATATTAATTTCAAATGGATGCAAAGACTTGCATGATGTATTTACATATCGTTGCGAATGTTGATTGTAAGAATGTTAGTACAGACAACTAGCAGTTATGGTATCAATCATCACTATCAAATCAACTGCAGATGGGACAAATTACTGTACAATTACCCCTGTATTTGTATAATGAAGCCCATGGATAAAGAAAACACAGAAATGTAATACTCTTCAAGACATTGCACATACAGATGTATTCATCATCAGGAAATATAAATAAACTTTTTTTTAAAAATCTTTACAAAAAAAAGGAAGAATAGTTTCAGCGGCTGAAGAAGCCATCCTTGAAAATTTTCAAACATTTTCAGCGCCATTTGGCAATTCATATATAATCAAAAATAATTTGTTAACATTTTCTAATGCGTTCTGAAATATCTTTGCTTAAAGTCAGCCAGGCACAGTATTTAAATCAGTATATTTAATATCTGCACAGTTAAGAGAAGTGCACATTCAATGCTTTTAAGCTTATTCATCAGTTTTTAGTGTCCCTGCATGTAGCAAATAAAGGTTTCTACCAGTGGGTTATGATGCAAAAGTCAATCACCGGCAAAGATTATGGATCGCAAAAAAATTAATTGGGAAATCCACAAAAGCAAAATATGTGAATAATCTTTGCTTGAAATTTAAAGGCTTTGTTTTAGTTTTGCACAGCATTCTGTTTTGTGATAACATAATCTGGCTGGTCTCTTGGGTTACTAACATTGTTATTCATGAGATGACAGTCATGTTGTTATCAATTTAGTAGTTTTTGAGATCAGAGATGTTTTTATTATGTGTTATTGTTAGTCCATTAGTGAACCGCAGATGATCCAATCAGGGAATCTGGCATCTTACCAACGCCTTCTTCGAAACCTTGGAGTATGGAGGAACAAAAGGGATGGTTACAATAAAATAAATCGGCATTCAGAATAACCTTCCTTAGGTATGGTGCCTTGGTTAACAAAAACAATGGTTGATACTAAAGCTTTTATCATATCAGCTCAGTATGAGCTCAGTTAAATCTAGCTAACTAACTGCCCTCATCTAGTACCATGATATTGCTTATTGGTGATTAAGGAGTGGTTATATTTTAGCAAGGGGGATACTCAACCCTTTTCACTTGTCTTGAGTGAACTTCCCCCACCCCTACCTGTTGGTGAAAAATAACCACTCCCATATCAACCTATAGCAGGTAGACCTTATATAGTTTGCCACTGGCTTTCGTTATCGATTCATAAATACTGACTGTTGAAATTTGGCAGTGACTCCTTGACAAGAAAAAAGGATATGAACAGTCTTCAGTAGAATCGCATAATCAATATGAAATGGCTTCCTACACCTGAAGCTTACAGAGAAATATTGTAATAACATTAAGAAAAATTATGATAATAATGCAGTAACATTAGAAGCCACTGCTTAACTTACCATAAGACATAATGTTGCGGATAGTTTCCGTCGTAACCGGGCAACCAGCTGACCTTAGATGTGAACTGGGTCGTGTCGACGGTGACATTGTATGGTGCATGGGGAGTAGTTACTGCAACAAACATGGTGGAAAAACTTTATTTGGATACTTCAATTATTATGTGACTTTTAACAGAAAATTCCATAATGTTGATTATCATAAACCAGTAGAGGGAACTTAACTTGTTTCTAAATTACTATCAGTGAGATTATCATATTTTAATCATTATGTGACATTTTCTAAAATTCTCAAAACTACAGCTCCAAAGTTTCTTTAAAGCCAAGAGTGGCAATAATGTGTCAATAGTAAGCCATGGGTATAAGTCTTCAAATAGCAAAGTAAAAATGAATAATATTGAATCTGACTTTTTCCAAACCTCCCAAAACTACAGGTACAACGCTTCGTTATATAGAATCTGCTACAATATTGATTATTATAGACAGGGAGAGAAACTGTTTCTAAGTTACTATCAGTGAGATTACCATATTATCTATAATCATGATATCTACAACATTTAGTTCTACATGTATATACCATACACATACCTGACAATAAACACACCCACTAGTGTTCCCTCCTACATTATTGATACATAATGACCAATGGTTACATCATCATTTACTGCTAGACAATGTGATGGAATACAGCATTGTCCATGGCAAGTCAACAGCAATTTACAATTTTCATAATCCATTGAAATTTAACCCAATGCAGCTTCTCCATTGATGGACCAGACCATTCCCCACTGTCGTCCATTGCTACAGTCTCTATGGTGTAACAGATTTATTTTCCGCTCCCTTTGATTTCAATTTTTGCTCAGGTTATCAATTTCTAATCTCTGTTGGCTGCAGCTTTGTGTTGGTAATGATTCTCTTGCAGCGACAAACGGTCGAGTTGACATCAACATCGATCAACGCTGTTCTCAGCGCCTACGCAGCCCGAACTCATTATACTCGTAATTAACGTAACGTCAACCTCATGGTAATCAATTTGTGTTTTTGTACTTAGCTCGATAAAGGAAAATCTAAAATATTTCCAGAACAGTTCCTGGCTAGTCAAGACAAAGGATGGCACAGTATGTAGATTATTCCTAGGAACCCTTTGATTGTAAAAACAGATTTTTTCGCATCATTCTTCACGAGTTGGACCAAGGTCATTTCACGCAAGGCCTTAGTTAAGAACAATGCAAACCTGCTGAGTGGGATTTTGTATGTATTATATTCCCTACTGTCTAAAAATGAAGAAATACAATACAATTTAGCTTGGTTTCCAGGCTCATATGAGTGACGTCAGAGACCATGGCATACAAACTATATACCATAATGGTCATGGCATATGGACGTCCCTATGTTATCCCATTAGGGATTATTGTATCAGAATAATGATAAAATTGGTTTATCCGATGATGTGGGCTAAAAAATAAATCTTTTAAAAAATGAACCAGAATGTCCAACACTAGGTTAGACCATACTTTGTTTGATAGCTACTTCATCCATTGCATCCATTGAATTTAGCTTATATATAATCTAACTGCTATTTAATCCCAAAAATGCTAATTCAGGAGTGTATGGTTTTATTTCAGTCGATCAAAGTACAAAGTAACAGCCCTATCACTGGATGTTGGTTCATTGGAAAACAGTTGGTTGTCCCTCATTCTCTAAATATACCAACAGTCTAAGGAAAAAAGTTGTCACAATTTTTTAGAATTTAATGTTCATAAATTCTGTATGTACCAATATCAAGTTTAACACATAACATGATATAAGGGAGTATTCCACTGACGTTGGTCGGCCGTAATTCTGTCATCCGATGAAAGTCTGTAATGTTGAACCTATGGATGAATCTCATCCGACAACAAAATCTCGACCGATCGATGTCAGTGGAAAACACGCTATACTTACGTTCTATAATGAGCAGTGTAGTAGTGATGACTGTAGTAACAACGTTGGTGGCCACGCATTCATAACTGCCGTGGTCTTCCTTGCCAAGGTTAACAATTGTTAAGTTGCCGCCATCTTGAATGATCCTGTTCTTGGCAGGGAAGGTGCCGTCAGCCTGTTATAAAACAAAATATTCATTCCAGTTACATTTCTAAAGATATCTGTCTATTTAACACCCAGTGTGCTATATTTTAACTTAAAATAATGAAATAGGGCCAAAGAAAATAATAGTGCCATTTATATACATAATCTGATGTATTAATTATCTTGTAAGTTCCTTAATTGATTCTATGCATAAACCGATGAGCATTGGCTGGCGGTAACGGTAAGATAACTTTTTGGTGAAAGGCGTTGTTTTTTGTGGCGCGGGTCTATAGAACTACCTGGGGTTAATGAGGGTGGCAGGGCAGGCACTCACACTGCCACCTGGTGCTGACACCACTTCCAAATCCCATCAAGCCAGCCACCTCCTCCAGGGTTTAACCCTTTCAGAACCACATGACACATCACCGCGCCGCGCCATGTCTATTTGCCGGTATGATGCACCATTGCAGCTCCGGTGATGCTGCTACTAGTGCTGCATCAGCGCATCAAGCCGACGCTTTGCGAGTGTATCAACCCCGCATAGTTGGCATGATGTGCAAATGCAGCCCTGAGAAGTGACTCACAAGAGCTGCAGCATGGCTACAAAAATGGCATAGCATATTAACCCTTTAAGGACAGATGTTGCTAAAAGATGACAATTACTGTCATGATGCACCAATGCAACCCCACCGAGTACCTTGCCCATGCTGTATTGCTGCATCATGCCGACCCTTTGAGGGTGTCTGAAACCTGTAGCATCAGCATGATGCATGGATGCAGCTCTGGCGAGTTACTCGCCAGGGCTGCATTCATGCATCATGACGATCACAGTCATGGTGTATTAAGGTATCATGCTGCCCTGAAAGGTTTAACATGCCTCCCGGGCAGCCCTCTACACTGACACTCACTCCCTGCTGCTCTCTCAGAGCTTACAACAATGGCCTGAAGATGGCAGCACTGCTGCGGCAGAGCACCCACAAGTAGCACCTTGACATTTGGTGTTGGCATGGTTACCGTCCAAGCTGTCAGCCCCTGGCCACTACCACTTACCCTCCACATGACTTCCTGCCCTTAGGTCAGCTTAGGCTGAGGTCATGTCTGATTTATGGTCAGCCTAAGCTTAGGTCATATGTGATCTATGGTCAGCCTAAGCTTAGGTCATATGTGATCTATGGTCCGCCTAAGCTTAGGCCATGTGTGATCTATGGTCAGCCTAAGGTCAGCCTAAGCTTAGGTCATGTGTGATCCAAGGTCAGCCTAAGCTTAGGTCATGTGTGATCTAAGGTCAGCCTAAGCTTAGGTCATGTGTGATCTAAGGTAATCCTAAGCTGAGGTCATGTGTGATCTAAGGTCAGCCTTAGCTGAGGTCATGTGTGATCTATGGTCAACCTAAGCTTAGGTCATGTGTGGTCTACAGTCAGCCTAAACTTAGGCCATGTGTGATCTATGGTCAGCCTAAGGTCAGCATAAGCTTAGGTCATGTGTGATCTATGGTCAGCCTAAGCTTAGGTCACATGTGATCTACGGTCAGCCTAAGCTTAGGCCATGTGTGATCTAAGGTCAGCCTAAGGTCAGCCTAAGCTTAGGCCATGATTGTGTGATCTAAGGTTAGCCTAAGCTTAGATCATATGTGATCTATAGTCAGCCTAAGCTAAGGTCATGTGTGATCTATGGTCAGCCTAAGCTGAGGTCATGTGTGATCTAAAGTCAGCCTAAGCTTAGGTTTTGTGCAATCTATTGTCAGCCTATTCTGAGGTCATGTGCAATCTAAGGCCTGCCTAGCTTAGGTCATGTGCAACTATCGTCAGCCTAAGCTGAGGTCATGTGTGATCCAAAGCCAGCCTAGCTTAGGTCATGTGTGATCTAAGGTCATCCTAACCCTAGGCTATTTGTCAGGATAAACTTCCGATATGCACATGTTGAACACAACAATCCTGTCCTCACTCACAAATACCACTCCCTCTTCTTCCAATCCTCCCCGGGGCAGAGATCCATTCTGTGTGTGTGTGTGGGGGGGGGGGGGGGGGGGGGTTGAGGGGCTGATAAGAGAGTCTTAGGATTGTCTTGCCAATTCTCACAGACAACGATATCACACGGGAACCCGTCCGCTGGTACTGGACAGGTTGTATTGACTCAGTGTAGGTCTGCCTCCACACACCGGAACCAGCAGCAGGGGGAAGGGGCAGGGCATTCTGTAGCGAGAGATGGCGCCATCTGAGGTGATTACCTCTCTGTACGGATACAGCCATCTTTAGTATAAGGCTTACTGCATTAAAGCACCATACGGCCTTTAGCCCAGTAAGGACAGTCTATCATGCCCTAACGCATGATCGTCATGATGCATGAATACAGCCCTGGTGAGTAACTCGCCGGTGCTGCATTTAATCATCATGCCAACCCAATGGAGTTGAGACAGTCTCCACAGGTCAGCATGATGCAACGATGCAGCACCGGCGAGTTACTCGCGGGTGCTGCATTGGTGCATCATGAGGACAAATCTCATCTCTTAGCAACATCCTTCTTTAAAGGGTTAAAGGGTAAATGCTGATGGAGACAATTCAGTGGCTTTAGTCATGTCTACCTTCAGTTGCATTCTGTAGTGAGAGCTGGAGCTCATTATCTCTCTGTATGGGGGCCGCCATCTTTATGCAATCCCAGGTAATGTATGATAATTTATGCAACTGGGTGTGAGGCTAGACTAAGACTGTGTTAGGAGAGTGAGGCCCTTGCTGCAGATCTGGACTCCCCAGAGAAGGATACCTCAGTCAATCTCAGTCAATTTCAGATTGGGGTCAGAGAGGGATTGGGGATTTACTATGAGGCATATATACGATTCTGTTGGGATTTACTATGGAGTATACACAATTCTGTTAATGGTATATGCCGAAGAAAACCCTTGAATAAGATCACAAAGGTTATTGGCAACAAGTTTGGCCTAAGACCCGTAAATTTGATACACGACAAGCGACATGGGGCTTAGTGACAAAAGCAGGACATGGGATGTGATGGGTTCTTAGAGGCTACTCGGTGACATGGCCATTCATTTCTTAGTTTCGACACCAAATACTGCTAAAGGGCCCCATCTGTGGAAGGATCGAGAGAAGTATTTGGAGGGTTTCACTGTGGAGTATATAAATACAATTCTGTTAATGGTATAGACAGAGGGAGGCGTGTGCAACAGATCACCTGCCCATATGCTGTAGTCATACTATATTTCCCTGGGTGTTTATTTTTGTGGATATGAAATTATATTTGGTAAAAATAAATATCCATGAAATTGTTGAATGCTACAGTACGGAATAAATGCCCGCGAATTATTCTTTTTTCCACCTCCGCGAAAATGTATAACTGTGAATATAAGTACCCCACCAGTTGTTAAAACACAATGTAAAACAGTTTTCAGGGTGAGGGAGACGCGTGGCCTCCTGACGTAGTACCACGTCATCCGGGTACTAATCACATCATCACGTGACCCATCACGTCACAGACAACAATAGGCCTACTTCCGGCCAGTGTGGTATTGACCCTAGTTCTCCTTTACACCGTGTGATGGCGCCACTGGGAGTGGTTTATGTGGATTGCTGGTTGTCTATTTGTATTTAATCTGGCAGTCTCTTCTCAGTGGGGCCGGATTTAACCCTTTAACCCTTTAAGGGTGGCATGATACCTTAATGCACCATGCCCTTGGTCGCCATGATGCATGAATGCAGCCCTGGGGAGTAACTCACCAGTGCCACATTCAAGCATCATGCCGACTCTACGGAGTTGAGACACCCCTGAAGGGTTGGCATGATGCACCAATGAAGCACTGGCGAGTTACTCGCCGGGACTGCATTGGTGCATCATACAATGACCAATTCCTCTTTTAGCGACATCCGTTAAGGATGGCTTGGAGCTTTAATGCAATTTGCCGGTATGCTGCAGCCAAACAGTCATGAGTAACGTTAATGTGCTGCGTAAATGCATCATGCTGACCCCATTGTGATACATTCCTGGCATGATGCACCAACACAGTACCAGAGAGCTACTTGCAAACATTGATACATCGATGCATCATGAAGGCAAATGCTGCCATGACATGCCATCCTTAAAGGGTTAATCCACATTTGGTAGTTTTAGCTGGAATGACATTGCTTGTTGGGTGTTGGTAATGGGCGCGGGGTCTGATTAGTCGTGGTTCCGAGTGGTTTAGTGGTCCTTCTTAGCTTTACCACCCATTCAATAGCCAGGGTATATATCAAGGGGGGTGAAGCTTAATCAAATCTACTAATGCTAATGATGTATAGGGTGAAAGAAGCTAGATTACTCCTAATCTGAGATTCCCGGTTATCTAGTGTGCGCGGCCATTGTACCTTAGGGGGGTCAATGTCAGCCATTACAAGGGGTATTGCAGTTCCCAAATACCATCTGATGGCATCGCTCGTTGGGACACACTCTTGTGGGAACGTGGACAAGAAAACCTTTCTTAAATCTTAAATTCGATTTATTTAAGATAATTTTAAGATTATCTAAAAAAGACTGAAGACATTTAGTACACATGGTCAACACGAGGTGGCACCACTTGTTTTTCTTTTTTGACCTTTATTTATTGTTGGTAATATATTGTGTCATATCTGGGCCCCGCCCCCACACCCCCCTTTCTCTCTTTCCTTTTTTCTTTCTTTTTTGAAACTGATATCAAACACAACTATGGACTACTGCGCCAGGTATAATACAGTAGTGCCACCTGGTGCTTAGAATCTTCAATTTAAGATTGTCATTTTTTAAAGATTGGCTATTTTGAGATTGGAAAGATTTTCTTGCTCACGTTTCCACGAGAGTTTGCCCATCACACTCGTAAGAATTCAGGGCCTATGCCAACGCCCGCCCCAACCCCTGTTGCAAAACTATATAGATTTTTCTAATGATATTTTGACCTGGTGGGTACTTTGTCATAATCAGAGGATATCAGGGAATTATCTTATCTTACTACACTGTCAACAGTTGTTGCCATTTTTGTAGGTGCACAGTATTCTACTGTAGGTGCACAGTTTATTGTAGATAACAGTAGAATCTACTGTAAATCTAAAGTAGATTCTACTGTAAATCCATTCTAGAGTAGATTATACTGTAAATCTACAGTAGATTCTACTGAGTACCTATACTAACTTTTTAGAGTGTCAGGCCTCAGACTTGAATTCATAAGTCACCACTTAAGGCTGACAAACAATTAATTATATTTTTAAGACCTACTGAAGAAAGTCTCCCTTGGGTATGTGTGCACCAACATATAAAAGAGGGGATGCCTCTTTTCAAAATCAAGTCAAAAGCCAGTAACTTTTATTCATAAATGGCAATGATTGTTTGATTTGGCTGGGGGAGAGGGAGGGGGCGGGGACAAAGGCTTAAGGGAGAGAAGAATCATCTTTATTGAAAGCTTTGATTATTGCCGTATTTACTGATACTGGAGAACAGGACAATAGGTTAAATTGCATTTACATTTCAAACATTATATTCTGGTAAAGAATTCAGCAAAGAATTTCATCAGCTTTTCCTTTCTCTAAAAGTTTTCCATAACAGGGCATGCATCAATTGATAAGCATTGACTCTAAATAAGAGGACATGCTCAAATACATCAATGGCAGTTTATTCAAGCCTATTCAGTAGCGCTAACATAAAGCTTTCAAATTGAAATTCAAAACCTTAACAATGTTATTGAAAAGTGAAAGGAATGCATTTAGAGATTAATGAATGGAATTCCCTTAGGTAGACACTTTGAATGCTTGCAGCCTGATAGGTCTGACCTTTTTGATCTGATTTGAATGAAAATGAGAATTTAATTTCCATCTGAGCATTCTGTTTCATTCATGTACTTCTCATTAGCCAACTTTGGATGTGGATCTAGTTTAAACCGAGCTCATCCTTTGATAATGCATTAAGGGCTGTATTTCACCCCCCCCCCCCCCCACAATGAAACAACCTTCGCCCATATTTCATGGCCGTCAAAATTGTTGATTTAACCACTATATTATAAAGTACCCTTTGCAGAGCAATTAAGTGCAATAATGACGAATATTGTTATTAACGACATGAAATAAACACAAATGAGCACTCGTATCCCACTGAGGGTCATGTCACTCGGCAGATTTAGAAACATTCTCTCAGTCTTTGCCAACTTCTGCCAGACAGTGGTTATGTCCGCCTAGAATGGCTCTGGTCCGGCAGAATGACTAGTGTAGCCGGACCAGATGTCCTGCAGATTCTGGGCTTTTCAGAACTGAAAGAATTTTTTCAAATATTCCAAGTAGAACTGAAGTTAGAGGCCAAAGAGAACACCCTAATATTCTAAGCAGTGTAAAGTAATTTTCTTTTAGCATTAACTGTGAAAAGACAATAAATTATCCTAAATTGCATGCAAGACTTTGATTTTGGCATGCGGTCCTGCAGAAATCTATCCGGTCCTGCAAAATTGTCAAACTGCAGAACCGAATGTCCTGCATGGTGAAAAAGTTTTCGCAACCAATTGAGTGCAATTATTGTTCATAACGACATGAAATAAACACAAATAAGCACTCGTAGAGTTCCCCACTGAGGGTCATTTTCCTCGGCAGATTTAGAAACATTGTCTTACCTTGC
This sequence comes from Harmothoe impar, assembly GCA_947462335.1. Taxonomy (NCBI): domain Eukaryota; kingdom Metazoa; phylum Annelida; class Polychaeta; order Phyllodocida; family Polynoidae; genus Harmothoe; species Harmothoe impar. The sequence continues at coordinate 36,981,089 of OX381717.1, read as the reverse complement.
GCCAGGTGATGTCAGGTTTGGGGTCGCCCTCGGCCACACAAGGCATGGTGACGGACTGAGTGGGCTGTCGTTGGTAATACTGCTTCGGCCGGATCATGAAGTATGGGGGATCTGTAAAGAGCAAATAACACACGTTAGAGACATACACACATAGTAGTAATGCTTATAGTGGTAGTTTTAGGACGAGTACCAAGCTGTACGCGAAATACAGTGAAGCGAGCCTTATATAGGCCTATAACTTATTTATACCACTAGCTGTATGCAGTATACGAGAGGTATGAAGTGCTTTGTTCTCCGTGCCCGCTGTGGTATAAATTATATTAAAGGAATACTGGTGTTGATATTTTATGCACAAAACACAAACCGGTCAAGTAAATTTACAAAGTTTATTTACCACATGAAGATGGAACATCAGATCTAATAAGATAATATGTAGAGGTTTGATTATAAGATGTTAAGGGCTGTATTTCACCCCCCAAGTTGATTGTTCTTTTTCATTAATTTATAGGAATATGCTCCACACGATGTGCATGAAAAGGGAAGGTTCAACAATTATGTCACTGCTACACAGCAGAAGCTACTGTAGATCTACAGTAGAATCTATGGTAGATCTACAGTAGAATCTACTGTAGATCTACAGTAGAATCTACTGTAGATCTACAGTAGAATCTATTGTAGATCTACAGTGAATCTATGGTAGATCTACAGTAGAATCTACTGTAGATCTACAGTGAATCTATGGTAGATCTACAGTAGAATCTACTGTAGATCTACAGTAGAATCTACTGTAGATCTACAGTAGAATCTATGGTAGATCTACAGTAGAATCTACTGTAGATCTACAGTAGAATCTACTGTAGATCTACAGTGAATCTATGGTAGATCTACAGTAGAATCTACTGTAGATCTACAAGAGAATCTACTGTAGATCTACAGTAGAATCTATGGTAGATCTACAGGAGATTTTACTGTAGAATAGGTTTACAGTAGAATCTACTGTAGATCTACAGTAGAATCTATGGTAGATCTACAGGAGATTCTACTGTACAATAGGTTTACAGTAGAATCGACTGTAGATTTACAGTTACCTTAACTGTTCTCCTACAATGATCTGCACACCTACAGAAGAATCACTGTACACCTACAAAAATGGCAACCAACTTTTTACAGTATAGTAAAGGGGTGGGGAGGCTTTCGGTCTGGCATACAAATATTGTTACAAAAATGGTAAGAAAAGAGTGGTCGGGTCATGGGCATGTCCCAAAAACAGTGACATAATCGTTGAACATTCCCACATGAACAGTGTAAGCGCAGACATAAATTCGAGCCACGACTCTGGAATCTCAGTTGGAATAGAGGAGATCTAATTCTTGTACAACAGCACCCCATATTTCTGGGGAAATATAACCGGGTAATAAAACCTAGCCAATGTTAATTACGATGAGCATTTCTAATTAATTGTTTAATCAGATCTTGTGCTGTTTCTAAAACTGCTAATTAAACTGAATCATCAAGCTAGACTTGAGTACATTCTTAAATTGCACAGATTAGAATCCGCCACCCAAAATAGGACCTCTTCAAGCGTCGCATAGTGCTCTAATGCAAAATGCCCTTTGTCGTCATGATGCATGAATGCAACTTTCGCTAGTAGCTAAACAGGAGCTGTATGAATGCATCATCCCAAAACTACAGGGCTGATACACTCTCACGGAGTCGTCATGATGCATTCATGCAGCCCATTTACTCACCAGGCGTGCATTACACTAATGGGCATGATGCATTAAAGCAGTGTGCCGTCCTTACAGGGTTAGTCATTAGGCCAAATAAAAAAAAGGTTTGTTTTAGGTCACCCAACCGACCCTAGCAAAACAGGACCGACCCTACGTTTGTGCAATTTTGAAAAAAGATCCATATTTTTACACTTTTAGGGTAGTTTTTAGGGTTTACACAGAGGATGGCTAGTACTTTCATGTTAAAAAAATATAGTAAAATAAAATAAATATCCGACCTACCGACCCTAGTCTTTCTTTCCATGTTACCTGAAACATACCTTTTATTTATTTTTGGCCTTACAATGGTAAAACTCAATTACGACCCAGTCAGTTTATGACTGACGTAGATTGAATTCTCTCCTTAGTTACACCAAGTCCGCGGCCATTTTCTTTTCTGTGACGTAGTAATCCCCATGATAACGTCAACGTCGTAGGGTTGGCTGGTTTTCGGCGAGTTAAAGTGTCATTTAATTAGTGGGATGACCTGGTTTGCAGCTACCGTGGTGGGATATGACACACCAGAGGGTACTTAGATAAGGCACTTTGAGACAGCAGACTGACTGCATTTAGCCCCACTTCGCTTTAACCCTTTAAGGGTAGCATAATGCTTTAACTCTTTGGTGGCTGGATATTATAGTGCATTTAAGGGTAGCATAATGCTTTAACCCTTTGGTGGCTGCATATTATAGTGCATTTAAGGGTAATAGCGCTTTGGTGGCTGCATATTATAGTGCATTTAAGGGTAGCATAATGCTTTAACTCTTTGGTGGCTGCATATTATAGTGCATTTAAGGGTAGCACAATGCTTTAACTCTTTGGTGGCTGCATAGTATAGTGCATTTAAGGGTAGCATGATGCTGTAACCCGTTGGTGCCTGCATATCATATCAACACTAAAACCCTTTAATGGTAGCACATTGATTTAACCCTTTAATATCAGCATTGTTCACTGATGCAGTACTTCCTTTATCGTCATGATGTATGGATGCAGACCTGGCGAGTAACTTCCCAGTGATGCATCCACGTATCATACAGGGTTGATACACTCCCGGTGATGCATTCCCGCCAACGGTATCACCTGTGCTGCATTGTTGCATCATGACGAAACATAAATATGCAGCATTGATGCATTACGCGGCCCTTAAAGGGTTAAGTTACTCCCACAATTCAAGTGCTGTTCGGGAAGTCCATACCCCTCTCGATTGGGCATATTTCATTAACCCTTTCAGGTCCGCATATTTCTTTAATATCCTTTAAAGTCATGATGCATGAATGCAGCCCTGCATGGTGAGTGACTCACTGGTGCTGCATTCATGCATCATGCTGACCATGCATTCATGCTGCACTGGGGAGTTACTCAGTGCATTTATGCATCATGACAAAAAAGTATCGGGTTTTAAATTTGGAGGCTGCCTAATCAAAGGGTGGAGCCTACTGCTGTGGTGATTGCCCTATTCCATCACCCCCTGGCTGCTTGATATCTATTATTAGACTTGATTAATGTTTCCTCCTTAAATAGATAACGATTTATTACCACCGACAAAATGATAAAACACATCTCAGAATCTAGCAGTAACTAGGCCTAGGGACTAAGACTAAGTGAACTAGCACGGGTGGTGCGTGTAGGGTGGCGATCTACCTTAGAGACAGATCATTTTTAACAACGAGTATTGGGGGGGGGGGGGGGTTAGGGTCAGTGGGTTTTTGTGCTAACATGCTGAATAAATTTTGGTCCCCCTGAGCCAAGGGTCTACATTTTTTACCCCCCACCATGACGTGTTCAAATCTATCATGACCGATCCTTTTTATAGCTATAGTTACGTCCGGACTTTGCTACAAAGGGTTGAATTATTTCGAAATTATGTTGGTCCTCCCCCTGTTGTCAAAAGATGACCACTCCCTTTGCTCTGAGGACAGAGAAAATCACTCTTCCCACAGTTTTGGTTGTTGATTACAGAAAAATGCAATTTATTCTGATCGAAATCATGAATCGGCAATAAACGAGGCGAGGTTTCAGCAAAGCTAACCGTCCGCTCGGTCAATTTAGCCACAGCTGCCGGTAAAAATACCCAGTTGTTGTTTTATGACTAAATTAAACCACGCGGCCGAAACAAAAGAAAATAGATTGAAAATGGACCACATTTGCAGTGGGTTGGAAATTTGTGACAGGAATGGCAATAATTCAGGTTAATAACGCCAGAAGTGGACTTCTTCTTCAAATTTCTGCCATTATATCACCCCGTTTTACCTTAAATCGAGCGTTTTACCGATTGCCGCCAGTTTTCGCGCCCGTTTGAGAAATGGCAGACGACATTTTCAATTTCACGCCGGGAACCAGTGGAATATCCGGCATGGTTCTCTTGAAGACCGCCAGGGGGCCAACGACCTTTAGAACCTAAAGCCCTCTGAAAGCCGCTTTCCCATTCGTCGGTTTGAATCAGCCTATCAGGACACGCGATCGATCAGTGCCATGGGAAGATGGTGGGGTGGGTTTGTAAGCTGCCCCTTCATAGGTCAGTGGGGTTATGGGCACGTATTTGATCAGATTTCTTTTTATCCAGGTGAATATTTCATTTTCCCCACTATGTCATAACATTGGGATTATATGACATCCAATTCAGGAAGTGAATAATATGGGCTAAATAGATTGATGATATGTGGCAAAGAGTATCGAAGTTATGTGAAAACTTTTGCCGTCATGAAACATGTACATGTAGGGAGCCCTGGCGAGTAACTCGCCAGGCTCAGGGCTGCCCTATGTAAAACAAGTAAACCCCCAAAACACGTCCCTAATACGTTAAGGGGTGGTGCCACCTATGGGTCTGAATGGTAGCAGATCTGAATGGTAGGACAAGATGACACTTAGCCTCTTTGGGCCTTTCTCATGGGTGCAGGGTGTGTGTGTGTGAGTGAGTAGTATAGGACATGGTATATGGGTGCAGGCTACCAACAACTATCTAGTACAAGCCTATACCTTTAGAGCTAAGCTATATCAGAATCAGTATATAAGAAAACAGGGGGTGGTGCGTACTATATATCTATCACCAGACTCTGGCTAGAGGGGATCGCCTCACTGAGGAGCTACTGGAGGGCTCTTAAGGGAGGCTACATCAGCGGAAGTGATAACAGTCTGACAATGCCCCCGACATATTTATGACGTCACAGGGCGGTGTCGCTGCTGATGTTCGCCCCCAGTATAAGTGTAGCAGGTCTAGAGTAAGGCTGTTACCATGGCAACCACCGCCCCTCGCTGCTTCCCGACAATGTCCTACTTGACTATACATAAAGACCTGCCGAGGTCAGGCGATACTAGCTGAGATAAGGTTTTAGGAGACAGCATCTTTGTAATATTCTGGGGGAAGACATAGGTGTAGTAATAAGGGCGAAGCCAAGTGAAATAACCTTCAGTGGGGAACTATATGAGTGCTCCTTTGTGTTTATTTCATGTTATCACGACTATAAGGAATCTGGAGCTATACCCAGTGGGTCCGCCATTTTAAATTTCGCTGGTTGAGGTTAAACACACTGATAATACATACCACTATGGGTACAAACAGGGGACAGGGTTGTACCAGTCTTATCAGCTCTTATTAGTGCTTGTCGCCGTAACCAGCGCACCTCCCACCAGACCCTTATAGGCCTATATGCATGGATCATGCCAACCCGTCAAGATTGTATGAAACCCACAGGGTCAGCAAGATACACGAATGCAGCACTTGCGATTAATTCATAGGGTAGATTCACCATGAGTCGGACACATACCTTAAGGCGGACACTGAAATTTCTATTTATCCATGTATGCTAGGAGTTCTAGTTGCTCTGTGATGTAACAAATGAAATTCAATCTTTGCCATTGTTCAAAAATGAAGAGAGTAGAATAATTAAATAAACACAAATTCAAGTGTCCGTCTCAGGGTATGTGTCCGACTCAAGGTGAATCTACCCTATGGGCTGCATTCTTGCATCATCACTACAAAGGACATGATGCATAAAAAATACTTTGCGGCCCTTAAAGTTCTACTGCTGATCCCCAGGGTCGTTCGGAAACAAGTTTTAATGGAACTCAGTGAAACAATATGAAACAAAGGGTAGCGTTCATATAAAAAGGCTGAAGACAGCGCGAAAGAAAGCCTTGTGTCAGTGACCTCACGAGGGACAAAAGGGGGAGGAATGGCCCCCGCCCACGTCACCATCCTTTAACCCTTAACCCTTTAAGAACTTAGGGAGTGGTCATTTTTTAACAACAGGGGGGGGGGGGGGTTGGTGGATTTTCACGCGAGCGGGTCGAAGTTTTTTTGGTCCCCCCCTCAAGAGGGGTCCAAATTTTTTTGGTCCCCCCCCCTTCAAGGGGTCCAAATCTTTTTGGTCCCCCCCCCCCAAATCCACCTACCCCCCCCTGTTATTAAAAAATGATCACTCCCTTATGTCACTAAAAGATGACATTTGTCATCATGATGCACCAATGGAGTCCCGGCGAGTAACTTGCTGGTGCTACATTAGTGCATCATGACGACCCTTCAGGAGTGTCTCAACCCCATAGGGTCGGCATGATGCTTGAATGCCGCCCTGGCGAGTTACTCGCCAGGGCTGCATTCATGCATCATGACGACCAAGGGCATGATGCATTTAGGCATCATGCCGTCCTTAAAGGGTAAACACTTTAGGGGCCACATACTGCTTTTGTGAATTATCCTGTCGTCGTCATGATGCTTGAATGAAGCCATGGCAAGTTACTCGCCGTTGCTGCATTCAAGCATCAGGCCGACCTTCTGGTGTTGATGTCCTCCTGAGGGCCGGCATGATGCATGAATGCAGCCCTGCCGAGGTATCAAGCTGATATACAGCACTGCATCTGCACTGGAATCTGGAGTGGGTGGAAGCTTGGGGGAATCCCTATCAAAATGAGTACAGCTTTTTGTATGAATTTTCGCAAATTTGCTATAAAGTTTAAATCCAAGCAGTTTTGAATTCCCGGAGTTTAAGTTATGTTAGTATTATCACTACATTGGATGGATATTTATTCGCCCTGTACATAATTTCGGTGATTTTAAAATCCACGAAAATATGTACAGCGCAAAATAATATACATTTAGAGTAGTCAGCTTACTGCAAAGCATTTGCTCCGTAATGCTCACGACCTTGGGCCAATGTTTTTGTCTCTGACCGGGTGCCAGCTCTGACCGGGTGCCAGCGCTGACCGGCCTGAATAAAATCGGGTTATTTAGGGCAGATGGGGATATAATTTGGCAATTTGGCTGAAAAGGTTAATGGATGTTATAACTCTCTAAACTAGTCATTAATTGTCCATTTTTATCATCATCTGCCCTAAATAACCCGTTTTTATTCAGGCCGGTCAGAGCTGGCACCCGGTCAGAGCTGGCACCCGGTCAGAGCTGGCACCCAGTCAGAGACAAAAACATTGGCCCAAGGTCGTGAGACACAGCCTAATGCTTAAGGTGCAAACACTATACCGATGAAACGGGAGGGAGCTTGTTCCCATGACTAGCACGTGTACACCGGCACTGCAGGTCTTGTGAGATGATGTTGGGTGTGCTCTCGCAACTTAGCTTGTTCCTGGCAAGCTATTGTATGTGGAAATCTCATACCAAGCTAAATATCACTTGATATTTTGTGGAGAGAGCTAATCAATGTGGCCGCCCATATGGAGAAGCAAGAATTATCCCTATACCTATTGCAACAGTTGGTACCAATGATTCTCTAGCACTATAACGATGAAACGGGACTGGACTTGTCCCTGTGACCACTCTGTTTACACAGACACCAGCAATCTCATGAGATCTTGGTTCTGCTCTTGGAATGCAGCTTGTTCCTGGCAAACTATGAGGCATGGGAGTCTGGTACCCAGCTGAATATCGCGTGAAATTCCGATGACAGAATTAACATGGCTGCCCATATGGAGAAACCAGAATTATCGCTATAGCCCCCACTGACTTCACTCTCCAGACGTTGAGTAGAGAGACCAGAACGACCTTCACCTTGGGAGTACTCCCCACCCTCCTGCTATTCCACAACGAGGCTGCTACCGGAACCGGAAGTAGAGGAGCATAACTGGGTTATAGGTCTCAGAGAAGGAAATGCTTCTACTATATACTTTAATATAGCGGAAAACCCGATAACTGCAACCAGGACATTTACAATTTCTGAAAATCACCATTGACCTGAAAGATACATCCTTTCTTCAAAACATTTCCCACAAAAATTAGCTACTGACCACGGAAAATCAGAACACTGGTCTGTATCGTAAAACCACCTGAATTTCGCCTGAATTTGCACTGAATAAATTGCATTTTCACTGATTCCCAATCTAGCCTTTGAAAAAAATGGAAACTCACTGAGAATCCCTTTCCTATTATTTGATTGAAATTGGCAGACATTCAGCAGCATGTGTGTAGGTTTTCATAATATTGGCATCATTTCCAAATTATCTATGGACCATTCAGTGCTCCTGCAGTATTCACTTCTGACCAGAATCGTATATGACTCTCAGTTTTCTGCGGGATTACCCTCTATGAGACCTACTATTAGTGGGTTGTGGCTTTCTATTACCTATAATTGTGATTTCTATGACCCAATACATGTTTACAGATAGGCCCCAAAGTTTTATGTCCCTTGGGCTCCCCTATACCAAGATAACCTGATGTTTCCGGGACAAACCCAGGCCCAAAATCACTCTGATTTCCCACCTAGGGCCGAGAGGGCCCCCGGCTCCATGTTTTAGCCATTTTCATAGCAAGAAGTACCTCTAGGACCATCAAATCCAACATGGATCTTTGCATGGAATATCTCTATGTGATACATGTGCCAATACTATAGATTTCTGTTCATAAGGTCAAAAAATTATGGAAAAATATGGAAAAATACCTGAAAATTACCATAAAAATATACATTATTCGCACATCATGCCAGGATTGAATCTTCAGAGTATATTTAAAGGCCATTGACTCATGTTTTTCTACATTTCTTCACGATTTTTAGAAAGTACACTTTAAAAAAATACGGTGGTGGGGGCCCTTGTAGTAGCAAATATGCCATTTGCGGTGCCATCCTCTAACTAAATGCTCGCCGATCATCCTTCAAAGGGTATCAATGCTTGCTTCCTGTATGCCCTTGACTGGTTACAAACTGTAGCTACTACACAATTTTGATATACCTGTGCTATTGGGACTAAAGTAAAAAATAAATAAGACATATCAAATTACTCTGAATTACCCCCAGTGGCCATAAACTGAAACCAACTTGCGGCTCGGCCCCGGGGACCCTCCGACAGCAATATTAATGTGAATTTCCTTCCTTTTTTTCACATTTCAAGGACCTGGTCATAAATTTTCTATGAAATTTGGCAGAAGTAATTATTCTGTACATAACCAGTGCAAAGGAAATCAATTTGAGGGGCTTTTAATTTTTCCATGGTAATAGCCCTTTTGCTTTAGGTCTCAGAGAAGGAAATGCTTCTACTATATACTTTAATATAGCGGAAAACCCGATAACTGCAACCAGGACATTTACAATTTCTGAAAATCACCATTGACCTGAAAGATACATCCTTTCTTCAAAACATTTCCCACAAAAATTAGCTACTGACCACGGAAAATCAGAACACTGGTCTGTATCGTAAAACCACCTGAATTTCGCCTGAATTTGCACTGAATAAATTGCATTTTCACTGATTCCCAATCTAGCCTTTGAAAAAAATGGAAACTCACTGAGAATCCCTTTCCTATTATTTGATTGAAATTGGCAGACATTCAGCAGCATGTGTGTAGGTTTTCATAATATTGGCATCATTTCCAAATTATTTATGGACCATTCAGTGCTCCTGCAGTATTCACTTCTGACCAGAATCGTATATGACTCTCAGTTTTCTGCGGGATTACCCTCTATGAGACCTATACAGATGAGGGGCTCTGATTGGCTCGTGCTGCCTCCTGGTGAGAGAAACTCGCATTACCCTCCCCTTTAAAGGCCACATGCTGCTTTAATGTGCCATGCCCTATATCGTCCTGATACATGGATGCAGTCCTGGTAACTAAATAGCCACCAACCCTGCATTCAAGCATCATGTGAACCGTACAGGGTTGATACACTCCCAAAGGCTCGGCATGATGCATTTATAAAACTCTGATGAGTTACTCACCATGATATTCATTGTCATTTTTCTCAACTCTGATGTGTTTGTAAATGACCCCTTCTCCTTCCTTAAGTGAGTTAAGAGTTCAGTGCAAGTATTATTAGGTAACACAAAACCACAAACCACAGCGACCTTCAAGGTGTTTAAAGGTCGACGTTTTAAAAGCAGAGCTATATCAAAGCCAAATTTCTCCATATTGAAAAACGTCAAGGTCAAATTTTGGTTTGTTTTACCTTTCTTGCTAACGAGCCGTCTAAAGTGCCAATCCAACGTGTTTTTGTAGAAATCGATTAGCGATGAAATTTATATTACACCTGCAATTTATTTGGATATTGATAAATGACTTTTTGACCTATGTCTTCTCGTAATAATAACACAAACATATACACGATCAACTTCCCACAAAGCAATCAGCAGTGCTTTAAATATTTAAAACTAGTTAGGAGAAACCTAATTGAAATTGGTCACAATAAGTGTCGGCACTTCTGCTTGACAATTGGCATGAGTGGAAAAAGAGGACCTTTGTGGCGAGGAAGTAAATGGCTCTGTGGCCAGCCCCTGGCAGTTTCAATTTACGTAATTTACTAATAAATCCAGATCCCCTCTTGTCCTTCCGTACTCCCTCTCACAGCCAAAAATAATTTTCTTATTTCAAAAAACTAAGATTAATTAATAAACTCGACTGGTGGACAAATGACTAGTTTACAGATTTTTTTCTTCTTAAAACTAGTCATATGTCCGCTAGACGAGTTTATTTATCTTAGTTTCTTCAAATGAGAAAATTATTTTTGTCTGTGCTGTCTTCACTCCCCCCCCCCCAACCGCCCCCTTTTCCCTCACCAGCATCCACAAGCCCCCGTGCATGGGAATCTGCCGCTTTTTGCACAAGAAAAATCTGAGGAGTCTGAGCAAAACAGATGTCCTTATGGTGAAAGAAGAGTCGGCGCTTCCTTTTTCACTAGATTGCTTCCTTTTTGTTGGTAACCAGGTTTCATAATGATGCGCGGGCTTTTTACATGGCCATGGTCTCCAGGGGCAGGGAGGGGGTGTGTGGAGGGGGTGTGGAGGGAGTAGGGAGTGAAAGGGGGGGGGGGTGGAACTGCAACAAGAGCCCGGATGAAGAGTTGAAAGTCCTCCAGCTCCTCATTTCCAGCACGACAGAACAATTAAGAGAGGAGAGGGGGAGGGGGGGAGGACGGGGGGAGACAATGGAATAAATTAGGAAAATCTGATGATTCGCAATTATATAGAATCAATCCATGACCATATATATACAGTATAAGGCACCAACCCTTAGGGCATAAGGCATAGAGTACAAGTCCACCCCAAGTTGGCCACGTACCTAAAGTCAACCACACCTCCGGGGGGGGGGGGGGGGGGGATTCAGTGTGATGTTGAATGGATATTTCTATATGGTTGAGTAACATTGGTTCAACTAGTTGGTACTGTTAGTTTAACATAATATTGGTTTTTATCCATCCTGGAGTGGTGGCCGATTTGAGGTATGTGGCCGATTTGGGGTGAACCTACCCTAGTACTTTAGTGCATTTCGCTTTTTCTCTGCGACGACAAAACAAGCATAATATAGTCATTTAAAGTGCTATGCTGCCTTTAAAGAGTCAATACCGTGCTACCAGTTTTGCTGAAATGACATCGGCACATCGGCTTTTGCCGATGTTAAATCCCAATGACCGATGTAAGGGCCTTGGACGCAGGCCACAATGGCCATGATCTCAGCTTTCCAGGATTTCTCAAATATTCCCACTAGAAGCTATGTTAGGTCCATGCAACTGCTATAAGTATTTTTCTGTGAATTTACAAATTTCCAACTCATTTTATAAGCTGTCATTAAAGAAGCATTATTATTTTCATTCGTTTATATAAAATAGTACTAAATGCGCTATATGAAATCAATATGTATGGGTCAATGTGGCCTGTGCAGAAGGCAAGTGGCCTGTGTACGATCTCGCGACACAGGCCACATTGGCCTGTGTGCATAGGGTAGATTCACCCTGAGTCGGACACATACACCCTCAGAAAAGTGAGAGTCATTGTCGCTAAAACTACCCTCACCTGAGAGTCAGGCAGTGGTTGACCCTCAGGTGAGGGTAGTTTTGGCGACAATGACTCTCACTTTAATTTTCTGTGTGTGTACCCTGAGACGGACAGTGAAATTTGAGGTTATTTATGTACCCTACTACATACTTCTAGTGTTTTATGGAAAGTATAACATTTTGACTTTACTATTGTTCACAAATAAAGGGCTAAAAATGCTTGAATAACCACAAAATCAGGTGTCCGTATCAAGGTATGTGTCCGACTTCAGGTGAATCTACCCTAACATTTTTTTGACAACACTGCCGTGTGAAGACGAGCCTGGATCCCTACTCAACACTGAGTGACCAGACCATGCAGGTTGCACGTCTTGGAACAAAAATACATTTTAAGTAACCCACTCAGAATTAATTGACAAATTGCAAAATTAATTTGAGTTGTTTTCTGTAAGAGGATGGAGAGCCAGGTCACTGCCCCTTCTTGTTGCCGAAATGTGATGGCATCAGTCTGAGATGTGGGAGTGGTAATTCTTTAACCTCTTCAGGACGCCATAATGCATTAATACATCATGCCCTTTGTCGTCATGATGCATGAATGCAGCCCTCCCGAGTAACTCGCCAGTGCTGCATTCAAACATCATATCAACCCTATGAGGTTGATACACTCCCAAGGGGTCGGCATGATGCACCAAAGCAGCTGCATTTGTGCATCATGCATCCTTAAAGGGTTAAGAACAGGAGGGAGTGGGGGGGGGTGTTGGTGGATTTGGGAGGGGGGGCAAAATAATTTAGAGCCCTTGAGGTGGGGGAAAGGGTACCAACAAAGTTTGGACCTCTTAAGAGAAGGGTGAAGTGGGGAATCATTTCATCCCTTTTAAGTGAATAGGTTAGGAGTTACTGTAACTAAAAGGGGTCAGTCGTGATAAATCTGGACCCTGTTGGATGGATGCCCCTTAGGGCAATCGAAGAAATCACTGCACACATCATAAAAATCAGGTTTTTCGGAAAAATCTCTGCATTCCTGCATCTTGACGACCATGGGCATGATGCATTAATGCATTATGCCGCCCTTGAAGGGTTAAAGGACTAAAGAAGGGCCGCCAGCACATCGTCACATAGCAGGTATGAATACACCTCACATGCCGCGGCTTAACGTGTACCTATGTAGACATCAAAGGGGGGGAAGTCCATGCTCATCTGTATACCTTAAAGGAGGCTCCTATTACATACAGCCAACCCTCACTATCTCAAACATTTACTTCCTCTGGAGGCCCTTTCAGAACAACTGACATGATCATAGGGTTAGAAATGAGAGCGGCAACCATTCTGGAGCAAATGACCGAATGACTCTCTGTATAGGTACAGCCATATTTAGCCACCGATCACTAATTCATGCAACTCTGTTTGGGGCTACACCAAGACTGTGTTGGGAGAGTGACGTCCCTGTTACAGATTTGGAACCCCCAGAGAGGATATTCCGCTGTCGACCCCCATTTAAGAATGACATACGACATGTGTTCTATATCGAGACGGTGGGAACTGAAAGAAGAAAACACGATGCTGACTGCTTTATGAGAATACAGAAAAGCATTCCCATCGTTTGAAGGAAATATGAATGTGACGCGACGTAAGTAGTTGTCCGTAGTTTTGCCACCCACGCTAAAACAACCAACCTAGCTGTATTGTACGCATTGTATGCTTCTTACATTGGTGCACAATCTTATTGAATTAGAATTCATTCTAACAAAACTCCGACATGTTCCAAAACATCAGTCAAGGGTAATATTAACTAAGTTATCAGAAAGGAGGTAAAAGTGTTTCATTTAACAATTTTATGAAGGTTATTAATCAATTAGATTACTGTCATTTTACACCTTTAAAGGCAGCATAGTGCTTTAATACGCTTTGCCCTTTGTTGTCATGATACAGAAATGCAGAGCTGGTGAGTCTACCCATCAAGGCTGTATCATGCCGCTCCTTCGGGAGTGTCTTACCACAGAGAGTCGGCATGATGCTTAACTGCAGTCCTCACTAGAGAAGCATCAACGCATCAGGACAACAAAAAGCACTATACGGCCCTCAGATGGGATACTTTAATATTCAGCTCGCAGAAAAGCAGTCAAATAGGCTCCTTTGTAACACAAGGGGTGCTTTCACCATTGGTGGATATTTTAACCCATCTCTTTGTAATGAAATAACTGCACAGATGGATTTATTTTGACAAGAAGAATTGAGTTAACCCTAAGCTATAGGACCTACCATGCTTCAGTTTACTGACCTTAAATACAGGTGTGTATGGAAGTGGAATGCACTGAGTAGTATTCACCTAGTAGGGGGTGTGCGATTGCCGAATTCGACTCTAGCCGTTTAAGGGCCTCAAAGTAATTAATACAGAAGCATTATCACAAAAGAAAAAAGACTTTTAGACAGGTAGGCTATATAGAGGTTGGCTACATCCCTATAGGTGGCAGGCCGGGAGGTAGGCTATATAGGGGTTGGCTACATCCCTATAGGTGGCAGGCTGGGAGGTAAGCTATATAGGGGTTGGCTACATCCCTGTAGGTGGCAGGCTGGGAGGTAGGCTATATAGGGGTTGGCTACATCCCTATAGGTGGCAGGCTGGGAGGTAGGCTGTATAGGGGTTGGCTACATCCCTATAGGTGGCAGGCTAGGAGGTAGGCTATATAGGGGCCGGCTACATCCCTATAGGTGGCAGGCTGGGAGGTAGGCTATATAGGGGTTGGCTACATCCCTATAGGTGGCAGGCTGGGAGGTAGGCTGTATAGGGGTTGGCTACATCCCTATAGGTGGCAGGCTGGGAGGTAGGCTGTATAGGGGTTGGCTACATCCCTATAGGTGGCAGGCTGGGAGGTAGGCTGTATAGGGGCCGGCTACATCCCTATAGGTGGCAGGCTGGGAGGTAGGCTATATAGGGGCCGGCTACATCCCTGTAGGTGGCAGGCCGGGAGGTAGGCTATATAGGGGCCGGCTACATCCCTATAGGTGGCAGGCCGGGAGGTAGGCTGTATAGGGGTTGGCTACATCCCTGTAGGTGGCAGGCCGGGAGGTAGGCTATATAGGGGCCGGCTACATCCCTATAGGTGGCAGGCCGGGAGGTAGGCTGTATAGGGGTTGGCTACATCCCTATAGGTGGCAGGCCGGGAGGTAGGCTGTATAGGGGCCGGCTACATCCCTATAGGTGGCAGGCTGGGAGGTAGGCTATATAGGGGCCGGCTACATCCCTGTAGGTGGCAGGCTGGGAGGTAGGCTGTATAGGGGTTGGCTATATCCCTATAGGTGGCAGGCTGGGAGGTAGGGTATGTAAAGGCTGACTAAGTGGACATGAAGCTGGAGATTGACTGTGGTGAGGTAAGTAGGAGGACGGCTAGGTCACCGGGTCCCCACTGGGGGGCCCTAATGGCCCTCTACGGTCCCACATCCAGGCTAGGAGAGGCCCATTCCCCATCTACCGCCCATTAATCGTATTTGTCCTGAAAATTCGGTCCCTCGTTTTGTATAGAATCAGGCATCCCTGCGGCACTATCGCTGCTTATGCGTGTAATTCTGAGTCGTTGCAAATGATTATGACTCGAACTTTCCCAAATGATTCTAGAATTATGTATTATCTCATTCCCTTTGTTCCATTTTATTGTTAACACTTCAAGGGCCACATAGTGAGTTGATGCTTTATATCCCTGTATCATCGTTACATATATATGAATGCAGCCTTTTCAAATTACTCCCCAGTGTTGAATTCAAGCATCATACTGATCGTCAAGGGTTGATATATTGCTGAAGGGTCGGCTTGAGGCACAAATGCATACCTGGCGCAACCCTCGCCAGGGCTATATTCATGCGTCATGATGACAAAGGGTATAGCACGTTAAATCGCTCCTCATGTTGTATTTAACAAGGACTTTGATGATGGGAACCTTTGTTGGCAGTATTTACCTCTCAGCACTGCGCTGCACGATATATTCACTAAACTAGTAAATGTTTAATTGTACTAAAGGGACATTAGCTGTAAGATATACACATAGTTTTGTCATGAGACAAACTC
This sequence comes from Harmothoe impar, assembly GCA_947462335.1. Taxonomy (NCBI): domain Eukaryota; kingdom Metazoa; phylum Annelida; class Polychaeta; order Phyllodocida; family Polynoidae; genus Harmothoe; species Harmothoe impar. The sequence goes on along the minus strand of OX381717.1, from coordinate 36,965,055 downwards.
CTTAGGGATGGCATCATGGAATCATGCATCATGGCATCATGCATCATGGCATCATGCATCATGGCATCGTGCATCATGACATCCTGCATCATGGCATCATGTATCAATGCAGTGAGTAACTGAACAGTACTGCATTAGTATTGCTGCTTATAACATGGGGAACACAAAGGTGGAAAACAGGATTTTGTGTACATGTACCCTAATGGTTGGACTATGAGATATATCGGCTTTCTCCATTGGCTAATGTAACAGCGTCCCTGATTGGCTAATAACAGCAGGTGGGCTAATGTGGCACTGGGTCGCGCGGAACACTCTCGGGACACCTAAATGTGCTTACAAAATGGCTGACCACATTCGGGCGAAAGATTTAGGTCCTGAACCAGGGACTACTTCCCGGGGAGGAGATGTTAGCAGTAATTGGTCCTGGTGGGGTCGGCGGCCGCGGAGTAATACTCAGAATGTAGTCCCGGACAGATACAATCCCGGATGGACGCCATCTCAGACGCCAGCCACACCGGAAATGGCTCTGTACACCGTTCCAGCATCATTATGCCAGCTCCCCGCCCCAAGCAGATGTTAGGTGTTGTGTAGTGGGTAGGACTTATAGGAGTCTGACAAGGTCTCAGCTGGGAGAGTGCAGGGAGTACAATCAGACAACATTTGGCTGAAGGAGACAGCCTGAGCCTGCTTGGCCATCCAAGGCTCTCCTGAGGGACAAGCGACGAATGAAAACAGACAACTTTGACTCAACCAGAGCAGGTCTGTCTGTGTTAAGCCTAGTGAGGACACAACCTGCCTAATATGAGGTAATCAGGCCTAGTGTAAATACAGCAGGCCTAATGTAAGGTAATCAGGCCTAGTGTAGACACAGCGGGCCTAAAATAAGGTAATCAGGCCTAGTGTAAATACAGCAGGCCTAATACAGGCCTAGTGTTAACACAACAGGCCTAATCCAAGGTAACTAGGCTTAGTGTAGACACAACATGCCTAATAAACATGCCTAATACAGGCCTAGTGTAAGCACAGCAGGCCTAATGTAAGGTAATCAGGCCTAGTGTTAACAAAACAGGCCTAGTGTAAGGTAATCAGGCCTAGTGTAGACACAACAGGCCTAATGTGAGGTAATCAGGCCTAGTGTAGACACAACAGGCCTAATGTAAGGTAATCAGGCCTAGTGTAGACACAACAGGCCTAATGTAAGGTAATCAGGCCTAGTGTACACACAGCAGGCCTAAGCCAAGGTAATCTGGCCAAGTTTAAATATAACAGGCCTCATACAAGGCGACAAGGCCTAAACACAAGCTTAGTCAACGCAGCGAATACCAAGAGATTCTCTGAAACTGGGTTTGCCCATACTATGCTCTAAATAAGTCTGATGCCAAACTGAATCTCAATATCAATTCATCACAATTTAGTGAAAAACAAAAAAGAAAAGGAACTTATTGTATTTCAAGGATTAGACTCCCTACAAGTCAACAACAAGTGGTGCTTATGTATCTAGTCCAGTATCTAGGTCCAGTCTGATATTCCCTGCACACTGAAAAACAGATCCATATACCAAACTGTTGACACAACGTCCGAACGACTTGATGCTAATACCGTTCTTGTATATCCCACACCTTATGGTCGCACCACCCATATTACATCCTACCCGCTCATATAGATGAGGTTATTGGCTCTGGAATAGCCTCGGGTATGTTAATCTTTGAAGGCCAGCATAGTGCTTTAATGCCAGTATGCTGCATTCTTAAGCAATGCCCGGTGCTGCATTGACAGTATTTGCGAAAACATACAGGACAATGTCCTTCTAAAATACCACTGGTCCAGAAGATTCACAAGTGTAGCAGGAGCGCATGTCCGGTCCTATGTCGGGCTTTTCTGAACTAGATGAATTCAATTGGGCTTCTGAAGTTGAAATATGTGTGTCAATATACTGTGTAAAACTATATATCTATCCTGATTTGACCATAAATGACTACAAATATAATGTTTTTTTAGTGTACATTACTATTTTATATCTAAAATGCATAAATTGTCAGATATATGGCTATCCAGTCCTCCAAAACTGTAGCCGGTCCTGCAACATTGACAATTTTCAGGACCGAATGTCCTGTGGAATGAATTTTTTTTCGCAAAGACTGCATTCATGTGTGAGGCCAACCTGATATCCTACTTACCTCACCACAGTCAATCTCCAGCTTCATATCCACTAAGTCAGCCTTTATATACCCTACCTCCCAGCCTGCCAGGGATGTAGCCGGCCCCTATACGGCCTATCTCCCAGCCTGCCACCAATAGGAATGTAGCCGGCCCCTATATAGCCTACCTCCCAGCCTGCCACCAATAGGAATGTAGCCGGCCCCTATATAGCCTACCTCCCAGCCTGCCACCAATAGGGATGTAGCCGGCCCCTATATAGCCTACCTCCTAGCCGGCCACCTATAGGGATGTAGCCAGCCCCTATATGGCCTACCTCCCGGCCTGCCACCTATGGGGATGTAGCCAGCCCCTATATGGCCTACCTTCCGGCCTTCCGCTTATAGGGACATATCTAGCACCTAATAATATTGCTCCAGGCCTACCACTAGGTCTGCCATGTGTGTACTAGGGACCTAGCATTATGTATACTTAATCGCTGTCTATGCATCCAGATTCTGCCCTGAGCAACAGGAGGAAAATAATCATTAATTCATAGGACAATCAATTGGATGACGGCAGGCGAATACAGCCTCAGTGGGGCCCACTGTAGTCGTGATAAAGGAGGGGCTATAGTGTGTATACATACTATAGACCAATGCATCAAGAAAGACTTTTGAAAACAAAGTTGTGTTTATGTTTCTTTCAGTAGAATGTACATAACACTGTCTGCAATAGCTATATTTGCAAACATCTCATACCAAGAGATTGCCAGGACAATTGTCTTTCAAATGGTATATATTAGAATGCAGGATTTTGAGGCTAGATTCATGTTTTTTCCAGTCACACATCAGAAATATTCAAAAACTTTATCAATAACTTTTCTAAAAAGTCACCCTTTCTTGCTGCATTGGTCTATAGATATAGGCTCCATCTATATGACACTCTACACTGAAAGTCTAAATACTCCAGGCTTTTAGTCTGTACCCAGTAAACACCCCACGTAATCCAATGCAGCTCAGAGGTTTCTTTAAGTAGTTTTCCAACCAATGGTTTCATATTGGTCATTTTGGAAGGTTTGTAGACGTCAAGATATTATGGTTTATTTACGTTCAACCGACGTAGACGTCATATTTAGTTTATCTGCCTCATTGAGACTTAAATCTATGTAATAAATTTACATAGATCTACGTTAAAAGTTGTAAATTTTCAACTTCCAATTGGGTATATAACTTCTCAGTGTCACACTAGGTGGTAGCACCATCAATTATGGAGAACAAAAAAATTAATTATGGCTCTTTAATGAATCTACCACATTCAACAGTAAATTCTCATTTATTATGAATTCAATATGATCCCAATGAACCATATACATTTGAATATTCATATATAAAGGACAGTAGATTAAAGCATTGCACATTTGTGTGTGTATTGCGCCACAACGAGCAGACACCACATTGGTGGTAATGGATAAAAAATCCATAAAAATATCTATACTCTCAGGCTGTTAAACTAGAAGAATACACTTTATAGAATGAAATGAGATTGAAAATTATAGTAGTTGTTTTGTATAAATATTGTTTGTTAATGTAAATTTGTCTGCAATATCACACAGGTTTTGTCTGAATGCCATTATGTAGAATTATATGTAATGCGTCTAGACTCCAGTTGAACATAGATTTACGTCTGAGCAGCATAGATCAGACCTGCAGGTTTGGGATTGGTAAATACACCTTAACATTTCGACTTTCATAAACCTTCTAAAATTACGTAGTTCAGACCAAGAATAAAAGTAGATTTACATCTGAGCTAGGTAATTGTGTTTACTGGATAGTGGCTATCCCAGGTTAGTCATAAGGACATTGGTCAGTGATGACCGACAGATATTCAAAAATGACTGAGGCAAAACAAAAAAATAAATATATTTATGTTTGGCCTATCATGTAAGTTTGGTTGTGATTGCTCTGGTAAGTTTAAGTAGAAGTTTTCAGGACCAAGTTAATTAAGCTTTTCGTCCTCGGTTTCCACCCCATTAAGGCGAAGAATAATGTCCACACGTGGCGACTAATTTGCACCAGACTAATTTGTACCGTCGTCTTAACAAGAATGTATGTAGAGCTATTTTGGAAGAAGCAGATGCTTTCTTAAAACACTGTATTTTAAATTGACTAATAAGGAGGCTGGATTTGTGAAAGTCTATATCCAGTAGAAAATCGTGGTCTGTGCCTTTAATATGGGATAATAAAAAACCCAACTAAAATCAATTGTTGTAACCCGTTAAGGACGGATGTGGCTAAATGATGACATTTGTCGTCATGATGCACCAATGTAGCCCAGCCGAGTAACTCTTCGGTGCTGCATTGCTGCATCATGATGACCCTTCGGAAGTGTCTCAATCCCATAGGGTCGGCATGATGCTTAAATGTAGCACTGGCAAGTTACTCATCATGACAACCAAGGGCATGATGCATTTCATGCATCATACCGGCCTTAAAGGGTTAAAGGGGCATTCTCACCACTCACACTTAACCAACATTTAGTAGACTACAGCTAGAACAGTACTAGAATTGTGAGTGGGATATGCTCGGTGATTATACCACTCTAAGTCGGATAGACAACATTACATAAGTGACTACTGAACATAATACACCTCATTCGGCCACTATATTCCTGTGGACATCCAAGATAGGTTTCTATCCTGTACATCTCCTTACCTATCCTTTCTGTACTATTCATGTCAAGAATTGGATATAAAGCCAAGGGCAAACCATATTTGCCTTTTATTTTATAGCAAAATTTGTTTGAACCAACAAGTGTACCCCCTCCCCCCCCCCAAATATACGGTGGTGCCATGATGTATGAATCGAGCATGAAAAAGCTTGCTAACCTACCTATGTAGTTCACATGTGACAAATGTCTGATAGAGATCATTTAACCCTTTAAGGACGGATGTCGCTAAAAGATGACATTGGTAATGCACCAATACAGGCCCGGCGAGTTACTTGGGGTGCGGCATTGGTGCATCATGCCGACCCTTTGGGAGTGTCTGAACCCCATAACGTTGCCATGATGCTTGTTTGCAACACTGGCGAGTTACTCGCCAGGGCTGCATTCATGACCAAGCGAATGATGCATTAAGGTATCATGTCATCCTTAGAGGGTTAAAGATTAATGTGGGAGATGAGAGCCTCTCATGCTGAGCCTGATGAAGTACAGAGGGTATGTAAGGTAGACTATAGTACAGGAGGGGGGGGGGTGTTTGAAGTGTGTATGTCGAGGGGGGGGGGGGTAATGTAGAAGGGGGATGGGTTGGGGTGGTTGTTGGTGGGAGGAGGGGTAGTTTAGAAGAGGTGTGGGTTGGTGAGGGTGTGTGTGTGTATGTGTGTATGTCAGGAGGGGGGGGGGGTAGTGTAGCAAGGGGGTGGGTTGGGGTGGTAGGTGTTTGTGTGTGGGTGTGTGAGAAGGGGGGGTGGTGTTCTCCAGTGGGGTGTGAGAGCGGAGATCAATAATTCACACATTAAATGTGTCGCCATGGTAACAAAGCTCCCTAGCAACCCGCCGCCTGTGGCCAATATGTCCGCCTGCAGCCAGCGGCTCACCGATAACGTACCGCTGTAACCATGACAACCTTAACTCCCTACCCCCCCCCCCCCCCCCACCACACACACTCACCCCCCCCCCCCCTCACACACACAGACTCCTGCCCTGCCTGTAGAGGCCCTTAGAAAGCCACCTGGTTAACCCTACAAGGCCAGCAGAATGTTTTAATGCACTCTGCCCTTTTTGTTGTAGAACAACTCATGATTGCAACACAGGTGAGTAACTTACCAGTGCTGCATTCAAGCATCATGCTGACCCTATGGGGTAGCAACACTCCCGGAGGGGTGGCATGATGCACCGATGTTACACCGGCAAGTTACTCATCGATGTTACATTGGTGCATCATGACGACAAATGTAATCTTTAAACGACATCTGTCCTTAAAGGGTTAACCCTACAAGGCCAGCAGGGTGTTTTAATGCACGCTGCCCTTTTTGTTGTAGAACGATGCATGACTGCAGCACAGGTGAGTAACTTGCCAGTGCTGCATTCATGCATCATGCCAACCCGGTTTGATGTATGAACAGATTGCCTTCATGTACCAATGCAGTGCTTGCGAGTTACTCACCGGGGCTGCATCGGGATGCATTGCTAGCGAGTTACTCGCCGGGGCGGCATCGGGGGTGATACCTTGAGGCATGATGCTGTCCTTAAAGGGTTAAAGGCGCAGATCTCGGTACCCCTCCTGTGGCAGTTGGAGTGGAGTCGGGACAGGTACTCAGCCCTATATATAGGGGCGCTGGGGCTTTAAGCGCGTGGCTTCCGTGCTGGAGGAGGATGCTATATACAGCCCTTACGTCGCCTCCATACCCACTCACTACTCTATAATGTGTCACTAACCCTGTAAGGGCCGCATAGCGTGTTAACCCTTTAAGAACGGCATAGTAGATTAATGCATCATGCCCTTGGTCATCATGATGCATAGATGCAGCCCTGGTAAGTACCTCGCCAGTCCTGCATTTAAGCATCATGCCGACCCTATGGGGTTGAGACACACCCTACATTGTTCAGACACCCTTGATGGGTCGACATGCTGCACCAATGTAGCACCGGTGAGTTACTCGCCGGGGCTGCATTGGTGTAACATGACGAAAAATGTCATCTTGTAGTGACATCTGTCCTTAAAGAGTTAATACATGATGCCCTTTGTTGTCATGATACATAAATGCTTCACGCATGTGCTGCATTAACGCATCATGTTAACCCTTTGGGAATGTATCAACCCCATGGGGTCGGCATACTTTTTTCAAAATTAGCATTGGCGAGTTACACGCTGCAATGATAACAAGGACTACAATGCATTAAAGCACTATCCTGTTCATAAGGGGTTATTAGGGGAGGAGGCAGGATGTGATATACAGGGGAGAATTGGTTAACATAGCGTCCACTTGTCCGACATCACAGTGCCAATCTAAGGGCAATTTACTCAGGATTCTTACATATATAAAGCCAATGAAAGCCATATAAAGGCCTATACCACATTTGGCTGGGAGAAGAAAAGAATGCATGACACGTACAAGCCAATCACAAGCCAACCACTGGGTAATAAGTAGTAGATAACCCACAAGGACCTGAGAATATGTAAAAATAACCACGACAGACTTACTGGTGGCCAACCTCGCCACTGTGGGTTAAGTCAGATATGGATATGCATCAATAGCTGCATAAGTGTTATAAGCCTTGGACAATAGTTATCATCCTTAGCTGGTGCCTTGGACAATCACCCTGCCCTTGGCTTATTGCCCTTACACACCTACACAGAGAAAGGAAACAGAGTCAGAAGGGAGTCCAGGCTGCCTCCAGAATGACTCCCAACTTTAGAGGAGCCCAGGCTGCACAAGGGAGCCTCGGTGACTCCCTGGCTGACATACGGGAGTCATCTGGGGGAGTCACATAACTCCCTGACTCACCTAAGGGAGTAACATAAGGACCTGGGCCCTCCTAGAGAGGGGAGTCATTTTAGAGGCAACCTAGACTCCCTTTTGACGCTGTTTCTTTTCTCTGTGTACTAAATTGTACCACATCTATCCCATATTTGGGTTTCCAGGCCCGACCAAACAAAAGAGAATAGGTTTCCATAAAGGCTTATTAATTACATTACAGTGCTGAAAGCAGGCACCTATTCTGTATTGGCAGTGCACACACAAGTTTTACGTGTAATTGAAACCTCAGGCGCCGTATCTGTTTCAAATTGGATAATTCTCTCTGTGCAAAACCCAATTTCATTTGAGAGTAACGCTATCACCGCCTCTTTGTCGGCCGTTCTATAAAGGCGGGGGCGACTAGATTTGAGGGCATCACTTTACCAAGCATGGGTATCATTTCATGGCTCTAGATCTGTGGCAGCAGGATAAAATCTCCAATAGAAAAGATCAGTCACAGATGAAACCAGTCAGAAAGTCACCCAATGGCAGTGAAAAGGCCGCAGCCCAAGCCAAGGACACCTGAATAGGCGTGAGAAGGGTTAACTCTTTTACGGCAGCATAGTGCTTTAATGCACCAAGCCGTCTTTTTGTTGTAATGATGTATGAAAGCAGACCCCGCGAGTAACTCCTGAGAGCTGAATTTATACATGATGCCCGGCATTATTGATACACTCCCAAAGGGTCGGCATGATGCACCTAAGCAGCACAGGTGAGTTGTCTATTGGCACTTCTTTAGTGCATCATGACGACAAATGAAGATGAAGCCTCGAGGCGTCAGTCTGTCCATTCAGGGTTTAGGGAGTGGTCATTTTTTAACTAAAGGGGGGGAGGTCGGTGAATTTTCGTGCAAGCGGGTCGAAATTTTTCTGGTCCCCCCCCCATTGGTAGGTTTAAATTGTGCGCAGCCGACCCCTTTGAGCTATAGTAGCCCGCGGGCTTTTTCGCTAAAAAGGGGTACAATTTTTTTGGTCCCCCCCTCATTAGGGCCCCCAAATCCACCAACCCCCCCCTTGTTGTTAAAAGATGACCACTCCCTTAGGGAAGTAGGAGGGGTTACCATGGTGTTCTGGGAAATTGGCAGGATTCCAGACTTTGAGTGAAGTGTGAGAGGAGTGTGTGGGGATCAGAGAGTTAGCGTCTTAAGACGGATAATCCAGTATGGATTAGGGGATTTGCCTAGTTCATGTTCTAAGGGGCCTGAGGAACCATGTAGCCACATTAGATTCAGGACACCACTGGGAATATGATCACATTCACAATAATCACTAGGCCAAAAAAAACGTGTGTTTCATAAAGAAAAGAAAGGTGTATTTCAGGTTACATGGTCTGAAAATCTAGGGTAGGTAGGTCGGATTTAAATTTTTTTTTTTTTTTTTTTTACTTTGGCCTGAAAAGTAGCCAAATATTTACTTGCTGACAGCACCATTGACTTGTGTACTATCAAATCAACTCTGAAATAGCCCAAAAATTACTTGTAATTTCTTTTTTTTTCAAAATTGGATAAAAGTTTCTAGGGTCGGCCCTGTTTTGCTAGGTAGGGTCGGGTAACCTGAAACACACTTTTTTTGGGCCTAATCATTACTAGTAGATTGTTAACCCTTTAATGGCAGCCTTGTGGTTTAATGCAATATGCTCATTTCTCGCCATGATGCATGAATGCAGTCCTGGTGAGTGACTCAACTAAACAGGGCTGCATTCATGCATCATGCCTACAGGTTGATGCACTCCCAATGAGTGTATCATGCATGGATGCAGCACTGGCAACCTACTTTTCACACTGCATGAATCATCTGATTGAAGCAGCTTTAAGCAAATATAAAATTTCTTAAAGGCAGCTTGGAGCAACTTTAAACAACTTAAATTATAAAAAAACACACTTAAAGTTGCTCAAAGCTGCTAAAATAAGGCCATTAATCAACTTTAATACTTAATTAAAGATGCTTAAATCGGATGATTCTTGCTGTGTCAGCAATGCATTAGTGCATCATGCCAACCCGCCAGGATAATGTAACCCCCCTAGTCAGCAAGATTCATCATGATGAATTCATGAAGCACTGGTGAGTTAATCGCCAGAGCTGCATTCATGCATCATAGCGACAAATGTCCATTAAAGCACTCTGCGGCCCTTAAAGGGTTAAAAAGAACGATTTATTTCCCTTTTGGGAACTATTCGCTGTGAAATATTAGGATACCGGAGACCAAACCCAGGGTTTCATGTCACATGAACATCAGAGTCAAGTTCTGGGTTTTAACCCTCTAAGGACGGATGTCACTAAAAGATGACATTTGTCGTCGTAATGCACCAATGGAGCCCAGCTTGGTTACTCCCCGGGGCGGCTTTGGAGCATCATGCTGACACTTCTTTATCCTGTAAGGTTGGCATGATGCGTGAATGCAGCACTGGTGAGTTACTCACCAGTGCTGCATTCATGCATCATGACGACCAAGGGCATGGTGCATTAAGGCATCATGCCGTCCTTACAGGTTAATGGGAGCGGACCCAGCTGATCCAGGATCTTCTTACAAAGTGTTTTTTGTTGTCCTTTTTTAAACACATCTATTTGCATCTCTATTCGGTTGAGCTAAGAACATCATATATATTCACAATGATTGATCGTTTTACTTAAGCCGTGTAGGGGGTCGCATAGTGCTTTAATGCATCATGCCCTTAGTCGTCATGATGTATGAATGCAGCTCTGACATGTGACTTGCCATTGCAGCATTTATGCATCATGCCGACCCTTCGGAGTTGATACCCTCCCGACTGCAATACTGGTGAGTTACTCGCCAGGATGATGAATTAAAGTACTATGCGAACAGTCACTGGTTAAACCAGGAATACCAGGACGGCCTTGGTCGGGCTTACATAGTAAGCCCCCCTTATTTGTTCTGGATCCAGCCCGATCTCCATGATCCCACAATTTGCATATAAATCCAAACTAATAAGTCCATAAACTAACTACAATGTCTTTTAAATACCTCACGTATAGAACCAGACCTTTTTTTATATCTCCCACCAAAATGAGGTGAGCGTCATTGCCAATCTTTACTCTTTTGTTGTGTATATGCTCTTGTTTATCTTTTTAACCCTTTCAGGCCGGCATGCTGTCTGAATCCTACATATTCCTGAGTCCGCTTACATCATTAGGACCCTTCTGGAGTGCATCAGCCCTGTAAGATGTATATGATGCATGATTGTATCATCTGATGCTCTTCTAAGGGAGCATATTGCATTATAATATGCTGCACTTGAGGACTTCACAAAAATACACATCATTAGTTGGTTGTCTACTCTCCTAGTATTAATTTTCTCTGGAAGTGTGAAATTATTCCATTTTATAGGGAGCTGCAACCACAGTAGCAAGGATTTTATTCACAAACGACAAGATCTCGACAAGATTTAATTAGACATACTAGAAGGGGAACATTATTTTATTCGTTGGGCAAGGGATACTAATTTGCATATAGATGAATATTTATAACATAAAAGCAACACATTGCTAGACATTAAAAAGATAACATCGTGATGAGTATACTATATGGATTTAGGTAGCACATATACAGTGCAGAAGTTATAGATACTATGGCTATGGCTAGAAGCATTATTGCCGTATGAACACTTGCTACTCCCCAGTGATGCATTCATGCATCATGTCGTCCCTATGTCATGATGCACCAATGCAGTATCACTGCATTGTTGCATCATGGTGACAAATGTATGCATTGAGGCATCATGCCATCCTAAATGAATCAACAATCTAAACGCCATGGTTTAAATAAAATCACTGAAATAATAGGAGAAAGCAAGAGGAGACAGAAGTCCAGAAGACTCCCTCAGATAAATCACAAAAAAAGAACTAGCCAAGGGGCGACTCTAAAACTACAGGCAATTAGGACTTTGATCTTAGTCGTCCTAAAACAAGAAGGTCCAGGTCCAAAATAACACCCCAGCAAAAACGGTGTAATTCTCAGTCTTCTCTTTGTCCAGGAGAACCAGCATAATCAGTACCCTGTAAGAAACACCCCTTAGGAGCCTTAACCCTTTCAGGACAGCATCCTACCTTAAAGCAAGATTGATCGTCATGATGCACCCATGCAGTGCCGGCGAGTAACTCGCTGGGATTGCGCTTGTTCATCATTCCGACTCTTCAGGGCCATTTAGGAGTGTTGCAGCCCCATAGGGTGGGCATGATGCATGAATGCAGTCCTGGTGAGTAGATTCGCCAGTGCTGCATTCATGCATCATGCCAACAAGAAGGCACTATGCGGCCATTAAAGGGGTTTACCGTTAAAAGCTGGTCCGAAATAACCTCACCTAAGGCTATTAACTCCTGATTAATGTCACATGACCTAATTAAGTGACCTCTGACCTAATTAGTGGTGTTGTGACCTAATTATGGACCAATCACAAGGAATTATTACCATGATGAGGCTGATATGGAGGAAGATGAAAGGCACTGATGGATTCCAGCCCCCCCTCCCCCCTCCCCCAGCTCACATCCCTCCCCATCCCCACCCTCCCACTCCCCTCAATCCCTCCTCTGGACATTTGAAATCAATTAGAATTCTGTCCTGCAGCATTTCAACCCAACTTAGGCCATTTTACCTTTGACAACTCGGATTGCATATATGCTACCGAGGATTTTGGCTATTAGTCAGGGTCCTTGTGTAGTTCTGTGGAGTTTTTGTGGGGAAATTGTAAACTATACATTTTTGGAATGTTTATAACCCCCCAAATCCAAAAATCACAGATCCCAAAATTGTGTGACTTTCTTTGTTACCATGGCAACGGTTTTATTTGCTTCAGGGATATTTCTCAACATATGCCATCATTTTGTTCCCCACATAGGTGGTTTTCCCTGCTGACCTGTTTTTGCCACTGGCCACTGGGATTTCTTTCTGAATCTGGGGGGTTGTTCATTTTCCTCTGGGCAGCCAAAAGAATGGTTGTACAATCCTGTAATACTAGTCATCAAGCTGAGGAGGACGTATAGCGATGTTTCCGGTTGCTCTGTGTGCGCGGCCATCTTAGTTCTGAGCTCGGAATCTCTCGTGAGACTTAGGCAGTGACCACATGCGCACACACAATAGCCTGCAAGGAACAAGCTAAATGGCGAGAGCAGAACCGGAACAGGAACTGTTTGCTTGTGTCAGTGTACACACAGTCGTCGCGGGAGAAAGTCCACACCAGTTAGAGCGCTATAGTGGAGAGTTAGAACCCGGGATTACCGCCATTCTCCCTATACTACTCACAGTGTAGTATAGGGAGAATGGCCTTAATCCCGGGCTAGAGGGCCATCTCGCTGTAAGCTAGGGGCCATTTTCCATTAGCTGGTCTGGGGTGCTTTACATAAAAAAAGGTCGTTTTTGGTCCCAACTTTTGTTGGGAACTATGGATTCTGGGACAATCTCAAACTCGCCTTACAAAATGGGTGTTTTTTTTTGTCCTAGCGGACAGGAATTATCTCAAAATATTTTGGGAAAAATCCTGAAGAAATAAATCCTTACTCACTATGAGTCAGGAAATATTTCCTTACTCACTATTTTTATGACGTCATAGAGGGAATTCCCCCCAAAATAGGTCACGTGACATGGGCTTCCCCGGAAATATATCCCAACTCCTGGGAAATATGTCCCAACTCCCTGGGAATCCCCTTGATGATGTCATATTCTTGGGGGGTTCCCCGGAAATATTGCTCAAATTGTTTGTGACACCAAAGGGGGGGTCCCTATTCAGGTTCTCCACTAGTAATCAAAAGGCTTGGAGCTATTAATGCAGAACCGGCTAGTCTACTCTCACTGCTCTACAAAGGCTGCATTGGTGCATCATTGGAGTGTCTCAATCCCATATGGTCAACTTGATGCATTCATGCATCATGATGGCAAACGTAATAACGCACTAAAGCACTATGTGGTCCTTGACATATAGGGTAGATTCACCCAAAGACGGACACACACCTTAAGTCAGACACTTTTATCATTAAAAATCGCAAAATATAGTAAATTCTGTGCCCAATGCATTAGTATCACAGTAAAATCTAATTCTTGTTCTTATCAACCAATAAAATCACATACATGCAAACACATGTTATATGTTTCTTATCAACCCCTGAAGTCTGTTTCGTGGTGAGGAGCTGTTCCAGAATGTGTGCTAATATCATGTACCTTATGTCGGACAGGGTGCCGTCATGTTGGATTTTTTCATTATATTTACAGAGGATGTAATGCTATAAGTGTTCCAGTAAAACTTATTAATCTACATAACTTAAAAGAATAATTCTATGTGGCATATTAACATAGCTGTAGGCCAGAGAAAAAGGGTCAAGTTTGCACTGCAAACGAGCGTCCAAAAGTGGTGAATCTACCCTATGCCAAATATATCAATATCTCTATTAGTCACAGTATGATAAATTACCTACCGTAAATTCCCGCGTACTACCCGCGGGTTGTACGCGAACCAGACTCAGCTTTCATTTGATACCAAACATGACTATATAGGGTGCGGGTTATACGAGGGTTTTTATTACTATAGAACAGTACTAAAATTGAAATGTTCAAATTCAAAAACGGGTTATAGGATTCCCCTGAGTTGGGGGTGCGGGTTATACGCGAGATGCGGGTAGTACGCGGGAATTTACGGTAGTTGAGAAATATTTCTTAAATTTGTGATCTGCCACGCCACCTAGTGAACATGTTGTGCAAATATTCCCAGATGTCCCAACTTTTGTCCCCACCCCCCCAAACCCCCTTTTTGGACATGGTCTCAATCAACCCAAGAAAAAGTATACAAAAAATGCATGAAATATTGCAGAACCGAAGGAAAGTGGAAAGAAATGGTTAACCCCCAACATATCCATTACATGCGATTGAGAAGATATGAGAAGTTGGTGAAAAAGGTATTTATCCCAAATTTAAAAGTTGCCAGAACCGATGGTTTGGTCGGTTCTCGCAAATGGCTGTTTGGGACAAAAAAAGGAGACAAAAGTGAATTTGAGACAAAATATTGTTCCTGTTTTTGTAAATTGAAAGGGAAAAGGATGGGACCTTTGTCTCAAAGTTGAGAATATTCCCAAATTTCGTAGATATCCCAAAATTTGAGGACAAAGGACAAATAATTTTGTTATGAAACCTATTTTGTCCCAAATCGCCTAAAGAAATAAAACCTCTCCTTTATGTAAAGGGCCCCTGGGGGCCCTGTCTGTCGGTAGACCCATAAGGCCAAAAAAAAAAGGTTTGTTTCAGGTAACATGTGTAGAATTTGTAGGGTCGGTAGGTCGTATATTTTTTTTCTGCTTTTTTTTTTAAACATAAAAGTACCAGTAAACCTCTCAGAAGACACTAAAATTGACCAAAAAAGGGCAAAAATACTGAAATTTCTTCAAAATTGCATTAAAAAAACGTTGGGTCGGCCTTATTTTCCATAGGGTCGGTCGAGTGACCTGAAACAAACCTTTTTTTTGGGCCTAACGGCACTAGCACTTCCTGGTACCTCAGGTAGTCGGGGGCTAAATCCTCATCTCCTTATCAGGCTAATCTCCTCCCCTCACACCTTGAACAAAGGTGCTGGTAATAAATTCACCCATGATGCACTGCTCTGGAGTCGGGGGCCTAACCAGAATTTATTGCTGTGAGACAATATGACAGCCCCCATAGCCTTATGCGCTAGTCCCAATGGTTGGGTACAAATTGTGGCCGATTTTGGGCTAGACTCTATGGCTTATTTTCACCCATATCTACTTATTGACCTGCCGACAGCTCCGTGGCTGATCAGTGGTTGTAGTGATTCTACCAAGGGATAGGATCCCCAAATCGGTTAATGGAAAATGGCCCTTAGCGTGTATAGGATTATGCCCTTGTACAGGGGGTCTACTTGATATAGACACCGATCAGTAGGAGGATGTCCATCTGATGTACCAGGATTTAATAGACATGGCACCGGATACCTACGTGGTCCAGGTGACTGCTGGGTAATTTAGAACCTACCATTGGCCAATGTGAAGGCCAGATGGATAGGGTAGGCTCACCTCAAGTCGACCACCCCTCTAGGGTGGATAACATTCAATATGACGAGTTACTCGCTAGGGCTGCATTCATGCATCATGATACCCAAGGGCATTAATAAATGCTTTAATGCATCATGCCATCCTTAAAGGGTTACAGGGTTAGACAGCCCCTTTGTTCCTGGCCTGGTCCTCTCTGCACGCTGATGGATGTGTTAAGAAGACGGCATTGTTTCCGTCTAACCAACCTTTCCATTTCCGCTCCGCCCACCCGCCTCCACCCTCTCTATTTTAGTTCTACCACTAACCCTTTAACCCTTTAAGGACGACATGCTGCTAAAAAAGTACATTTGTCGTCATGATACACCAATGCAGCCCCGGCGAGTAACTCGCCGGTGCTGCATTGGTACATCATGCCGACCCCTTGTGAGTGTCTCAACCCCGAAGGGTCAGGATGATGCTTGAATGAAGTACTGGTGAGTTACTTGCCAGGTCTGCATTCATGCATCACGACCAAGGACATCTTGCATTAGTTGCCGTCGACGTCCTTTAAAGGCTGCATGGTGCTTAAATGTGCTATGCCATGTCATGTCAATGCACTGTACCATTCTCCCCCAGCCGGCGCTCATAGGTCTACATACGAGACATGCATTTATTATATTAACCATACAGCTTGATATGCTTAACACCTTTAGGAACCCCCCTGTACCCTGGTGCATTGATTCAAGACCGGCTCTCATTTGAATACCCGGCCCTTAAACAAGGTACACAAGCTGGCCCCAACTCATCCTCGGACGTGTCCGAGCGATCTTAGTACTGACCTGCTGGTATCTGAGGGGCCATGACCGCGTCACTTCCCCCGTATATTGGGGGGGGGGGGATTCTTACGCGGTACCCATCTGCACTTTTAATACAACAGCACCAAGCGCACAGGAACTATTTTAACCAGCAACCTTTGGTGCCAGTGATGACGCTCGGGAACAGAGGTCTAGGTGGGGCCAGCTTGTAAGGTACATCCAAGAATGGCTCTTATGCCAGACCGGCTCTTATTTGAATACCCGGCCCTTAAACGAGGCATTATGATAGCAGATCTGAATGTGTGCCTGAGTGTGAGGAAGTGTGTATGTGAGTGTTTGTGGAGTGTGTGTGGGGTGGGGGTGAGTGTATGGGTGTTGTGGGGGGGGGTGTATACTCAATACTCCAAGGGCCGTGTCCCCGTGTTCCCCCTAGCGGCAGGAATCTAATCAGTTCACTTTTCTCAGGATGGTTTCTTGCCGCGTCTGGAGAGGTGTGGAGTGTGGTGCGAAGAGGGTCAGATGGCGGGTGTTTGCCGGAGGTGGGGTGTTTGGAGTTTAGCACTTTAATGGTTGCATAATGCTTTAATGTGCTAGTCCCTCAGGGGTGAATGATGCACGGTTGCATCTCTGCATGTCGAGTCTACCTAATATTATTATAATGACCCTTTTGGAGTATAGCAGCCCCGTAGGGTGGTCATGATGCATGGATGCAGCACTGGCGAGTTACTCACCAGTGCTTTATTTATGCATCATGACATTAAACACCCCTTAAAGGGTTAGATAAAGGCGGCAGCAGCGGCGCTGAGGTTATTAAAGACAGTTTCACCAAAAGTCGTCTGCTCAGGTTCTTTTTTCTCCCGCCATTTTTCATCTCGTCACACACGTGGCTGCACGAGACTTGCTGATCACAGAGCTGCGTCTTTCGGCCACCAGGGGGCACCTCAGGACGCCGAGTGCACTGCGCATGCTTCACAGAACACGTGACGTGACGTCACGTGACATTTGACGTCATTTCGTGACGTCATGTTCGCCAAGCAAGGCGGGCATTAGATCGATTTCCCTTCTCGGCAATATGCCTCAATCACCGCCGGCTTTTACATCTTACAGCTGACCTGCCATTTTAATTTTTATGTTCTTTTGAGTTTCTACATTTTGAGACACTTTCCAAGTGCCTAGAAAGCTTTCCTGTTCGACTCCATTTCCCTCTCTGACACTTGACCATTGCCTCCCCAAACCCTTCCCTACTCACCCCTCCGATTTCCCCCAATCACCCTGATGTAAGCGGTTCTCTCATTGGTCGAGCCGCATCCAGATGTCAGACGTCGATGTAAGCCTCAACCCTATTGGCTCTCACGGCGGAAGTAGGTGCTGGGGAGCTCTGGGAAGGGTTTATTTAGTCTGAACTAAAGGTCAAAGGTCGTTTCCGTCACGTGGAATCGATTGTATGTGTCAGCTTAGAGTAGGCTGTGCAGGAGAATGGTCTGTGTGTGTGGGGGGGGGAGGGTAGCTAGCCCTGCTATGCAGTTATTATTAGAACCCCCCGACCCCAATAGCATTGCCCCGCCCCCGCCCGGTGGGGATTATACCCACATTGATGGCAATTCCTTGTAATATCTCAAAAGAAAATAGGTTTACATTGACAGAGTGAGCGTTCCGTGCACGGGCCGACCGAACCCCTTTAATAAATGTTGGCGTGTGTTGGCCATATTGTGCCGGACTATAACAGGTTATGGGCCCAGCTCTCTACAATCAGCCTAGCTACTGGTGCGGGCCAGCCCTGGTATTATCGCCCAAAAACTGGTATCAGTACTATTTGGGTGTGGAGGGATTATTAGACACTGTTGGCTTTGAGGGGAGGTAATTGCTATCATGAGAGATATCATGATATATGTCAATAACCAGCGCGGAGCCCGAAGGTCATTGCTATTGGGTGGCGACTGCGGGTATTATGTATAGCACAGCTGCCATACTGCTTTAAAATGAACGGTAACCCTAACCTCACTCACCATAAGCAGAATATAAAAGAAAAATACTTTAGTGAGTTGGGATGGGGGGGAGAGGTAATGTTCCATAGACTGGCTTAAATCCAGATTTTTGTCTCTGAATTCCGAGCGACCGCTGCCAGTGGTTATTTCTGACCAATGACATTGCCAGTTTCTAGTCACGTGATCTTGAGTATTAATTACCCGGGCGTCCGGCGGCACCGCGATCAAAGAATGACCTTCACCTCTATACACATAAAACAAGCTCCCTTGCGTCTACGTCCCCATCAACCCCCCCCCCCCCCCACACACACACAGTGCCACCTCCCCTACATGGGGGGGGGGGGCACTCTATTCTATATTTCCCTTTTTGAAAATTACAACTTTCTCCACAGATTATATTAAAACGGATGATTTTAAGACAGATTCCTATAAAGAATAGCCCTGGTTAGAGAGATGTTGATTAAAGTTCACATTTGTTTGAGGAAATATTGTTGAAATTGAAAGTAGTTCCCCCCCTTCCCTCTATCCATCTTCTCCACCCTCTACACAAACAGAACTATACAGAGTACCCCCCTCCCTCTACCTCCCCAACCCTCTACACACAGAACGATAACGAGGCAGGAATTACCTTCATCCGGGAACCATCAAGGCTAATGTCACGTGACCATATACGTCACAGTCGGCGTCACGTCATCAATTAGTGTGACGTGACGGCCGTCCATAATGTGTCCCACTGCCATCAGGTGGCAGCTTGTAATCAGCGAGAAGTTTGTGCCTTGTGTACTTGAAGTAGTGCGTGGTATGAGCAATGTGTACTTAGAGAGGTGGGTGGTATGAGCAATGTGTACTTAGAGAGGTGAGTGGTATGAGCAATGTGTACTTAGAGAGGTGGGTGGTATGAGCAATGTGTACTTAGAGAGGTGGGTGTTGTGAGCAATGTGTACTTAGAGATGTGGGTGTTGTGAGCAATGTGTACTTAGAGAGGGGGGTGGTATGAGCAATGTGTACTTAGAGAGGTCTGTGATGTGAGAAATGGGTACTGAGAAAGGTGAGTGGTTGGAGCTATAACATCATTATGTATTCAGATTCAGAGATATTGTAGCAATGTAGCAAAGAAATAATGAATGGCCCTTGCAAAATCATCTTTTTACACCTTACCATCTCATTATATAATATAAGTGAGAAGTACTGACACCCCCTTTCCAAAAGAGCTGGGGTTGGTTTCTGTGTAACATAATATACTGTTCTATACACAAAAATAGGCTATAAACCTATGTAATGGACAGTAAAAATAAATAATTACAATTAAAATGTTTGCCATGAGAATTGTGCTCGGAGTGGTGTTTATTCACAGGGTGTCGGATTTAGGTTGCAGAATATCATCACTGGGTGTCAAATAAATGCTGGTCTCATATATATAGGGTTAGTTCTCTCCGGGATAGAAGGTCCTGCGAGAGGGTCGAACAGGATATGTGAATCGGCTAGAGGGTTTAGTTGTCGGGTATCGGACCATTACACTCAAGCCCTAGATGACAGGGCGCTGTTTATGAAGTCTATATTTCACAGTTCACATTATCTCTGCGTGTTCCCTTCTCCGCTGCTCAAATCCCTTTCTGATCTATGGATATCAACTCTTGGCATTTATGTGATAACAGCGTAATGATGAGATATGGATCCCTTTGCACCCAGAGATACAACCTCTATATCCCCCCATAACCCTCTAATGGCAGCTGGGTGATTTAATACCATGATACCCTTTTGTTTGTATCCCACACAAATAATGCAGCCCTTATAAGTAATCCCAGGGTAGCATTCATGCATCATGCTGACCCTGTAGGTGTTGATGCACTCCCAAAATGGTCATCATGGTGCATCACAATTGCCGGCACTGGGTTAGCGCACCGTAATGAGAAATGGAAATGAAGCATTAAGGCATCATGCTGTCATCAAAGGGTTAATGCACCCCCCCCCCCTTACACACACACATGAAGCCTGCAGGCCAGGTGTGAGTAATGGTGGCTTTACCCGCTAGGTGGCAGCAGTGTGCCGGCGGGGCATGCGCAGAGCTGGCCGTCCAGACCCCTCCCTCTGCTGACCTCAATTGACCTCTGCGCACATCTGAGGCACCATTACTGTTAGCATCAGTCCAGGCCTGAGGCACCGGCCGCTAGAGGATCTGTCAGTACCCTGCCCACCACATAGCAACCAGTGCTTCACATACCGAGTATCAGGTCAACCACATAGCAACCAGTGCTTCACATACCGAGTATCAGGTCAACCATATAGCAACCAGTGCTTCACATACCGAGTATCAGGTCAACCATATAGCAACCAGTGCTTCACATACCGAGTATCAGGTCAACCACATAGCAACCAGTGCTTCACATACCGAGTATCAGGTCAACCACATAGCAACCAGTGCTTCACATACCGAGTATCAGGTCAACCATATAGCAACCAGTGCTTCACATACTGAGTATCAGGTCAACCACATAGCAACCAGTGCTTCACATACCGAGTATCAGGTCAACCACATAGCAACCAGTGCTTCACATACCGAGTATCAGGTCAACCATATAGCAACCAGTGCTTCACATACTGAGTACCCAGCCCACCACATAGCAACCAGTGCTTCACATACTGAGTTTCAGGTCAACCACATAGCAACCAGTGCTTCACATACTGAGTATCAGGTCAACTACATAGCAACCAGTGCTTCACATACAGAGTACCCGTCCAACCACATAACAACCAGTGCTTCACATACTGAGAATCAAGTCAACCACAAAGCAACCAGTGCTTCACATACCGAGTATCAGGTCAACCACATAGCAACCAGTGCTTCACATACTGAGTACCCGGCCCACCACATAGCAACCAGTGTTTCACATACCGAATATCAGGTCCACCACTTAGCAACCAGTGCTTCACATATCGAGTACATGTATCAGGTCAACCACAGAGTAACCAGTGCTTCACATACCCAGTATCAGGCCAACCACATAGCAACCAGTGCTTCACATACCCAGTATCAGGCCAACCACATAGCAAACACTGTGTCATATAGAGTTGACGTCAGGCCAGGCCTAGGGCAACCAAACTTTTTCCATTAGGGAGGGCTCTATCCCAGAATCCCAAATGTGAGGATTAGTTTAAATTATAGTAGTTAATCAAAGCAAACCCTATATAAATGAGCATTAGAGGCCAATGGTGTTTGGTTGTAGCTTTTCTTTACTGTTTATCAGTGCTCAAGGATTTAGTTCAAAGGCCCTACAGCATCAGTTGGAGTATAGATATATAAAGCGGATGCGGTTTAAGGAAGCAGACCAGCGGTCATACAAGACAGGCACTTTCTTTAAACTGGACGTTTAATCCTTTGAGGTCAGAATAAATCATTGTGCTTATTTATATTCATGATACACTAATGCAGCCCTGGTGAGTCACTCGCCAGGCCTGCATTTATATGACATGGTGGTCCGAAGACGTAAGTGTGATGCACCAACACAGCCCTGCATTGTTGCATTCTATCGCCAAATAAAATGGAGCTTGACACTGCATGTACATTTGCATTTAAGCAAACCTTTTATTGCTTAAAGTCACTATTTAAACAGCTTTAAGTCCAGTAAACTCCATGTAAATGTCCCAGTAATTCATGATGATATTTGAGCAGCTTTAAGTGGCATTTACTGAAATTAAAGTTGCTTAAAGTGTGACTTTAAGCAGTCCGGGTTTTGCTTCAATGCCAACATTCATATGGTGTGAGGCATAATGCAGTCATTAAAGGGTTAACTACCACTGTAAGGTATACCTATACTAAACACCACCGACACCGCACCCCTCCCAGACTCCAGTAGGGCTGTCAGTCTCGGCTTACCCTATACACCGGCCCGCTGTCATGACAACACTCACTTCTGACGTCATCAGTCTCCAGTGGCGCCCCCTGTTGAGTGTCTACAGAACCCGCGGATGCCGCATCGCATACAAAATGGCCGCTAATCGGGTTAGAGAGACGCGGTGTTCTGTTTTCAGCGGGGTATAATATTTCGGGAGTGTCCGGGTGGTTGGAGCCCTGACTGCTCCCTGAAAGCTGAGTGTGGGCTATAGGGATGCAGCAGATCTAGCCTGGACCCTTCCACATCCAGCCCAAGTCAGGCACAGGACTCTGGAGTATCACTGCATGAACATTGGCTTTTAAACAAACTTTGATTACTGAAAGTCACTCATTAAGGGGCTTTAAGTTCGGTAAATGCCATGTAAATGTCACAGAAAGGCATTAAAGCAGCTTTAAGTGGCATTTAATGGAATTAAATATTTAGTGTGATTTTAAGCAGTCATATCTTTGCTTAAATACTAACATTCATGAAGTGTATCCTCCCTCAGAGCTGGTTTCTGCTGGCATGGGGCGGCAGGCCTGTTGGATGTGTATTGTACAAAACTACATCAACTACAAAGGACCTCTTATCTGATTCAAAGGGTGTAACAATGCCCAAGGTAAGGCATACTGATAAGGCACACTGTGGCTGGAGGCTACTCTGTATTCAACCTGTATAGTTGACAGGGGTAATAAATTGAATAGAGACCTGACCTTGACATGACATGATCCCTAGGGAGTCGTCTACTTGTCCCACAGTAGTGCTATGGGTATTGGGAAGCAGCATGGGGCAGTTTATAGCAGATCCTCGTGCAATACACTGCCTTGTCGAACTCCTTATCCCTTTAAGGGATACATAGTGCATTAATGCATCATGCCCTTTGTTGTCATGATGCATGAATGCAGCCTTGGTGAATAACTCTCCATTGCTGGATTGAAGCATCATGCCGACCCTATGGGGTTGAAACAAACCCACAGGGTGTGCATGATGCATCAATGCAAGGTACTCGCCAGGGCTGCATTGGTTCATCATGACCACAAGGGGGTGGTGAGCGCGGCCGGGTGGTGGTTGGCTTAGGGGGACAAGATGGCCGCCATCACAGTAGAAGCCACTAAGTGGGTACAGAGAGGTATCGGTGAGAGCGGCCGGGTGGCGGCAAGCTCAGGGGGACAAGATGGCCGCCATCACAGTAGAATCCACTCGGTGGGTATAGTGAGGTGTCGGTGGGAGTGACCGGGGGGCTCAGGCTGTGATTGGGTGCCACAGTCTGGGTTGAATGCTAATAGGCTGTGCATGAGGGCGGTATACCCACTCCGGACAGTCAGTAGACTGTGACCCCCTCCCCCTGCCAGGGTATCCCTAGTCTATGGTTTTACCCTATAAAGCCCCACCTCCCCAAGGCACTATTCCTCCCCCCACCCTGATTCTTGCTGGAGTTGCAGCAAGACTTGGACATTTTAAAGTCCTGGTGATGACTCAAGGATGAACCTCATTTGTTCTCATGGCTTACCAATGCATCTCTGGCCATTTGCACCAGTCCTGCATTGGTACAGCATACCAAACTTCAGGAGTGTATCAATCACCATGATACCTGAATGCAGCGCTAGCGAGGGCTAAATTCATGCATCATGAAAATCCTTTGGGAGTGTAATAACCCTTAAATTAAAAAAAAAAGTTACTCAAATCAAGTCTGCAATAGTCATATAGGAGCAAAATAATTATGCCATCATTGCCTTCCTATACTCTGGCAATTTAAATGTGGCCACTTTGTATGTCATTACCTGTACAGCAATGGCACAACAAGTGCATCTGGCTACTGAATACCTTCATCAGGCACGTTACAAAGGAAACCGATGCAGGAATCCCCATAACAGGGCATACCAAAGCTTGGGTCTGAGGTGGCTGCCACTCATGTAACATTCTAAACCTCACAATAATATGTTAGCACACTGCAGGAATGTTTGCATTTAAGCAACTTAATGATGCTTAAAGTCAGTCTTCAAGTGGATTAAAGTGACTGCAGTTTAAGGTGATTAAAGTGTGACTTTAAGCATCTTTAATCTGCTTAAATACAAACATTCATAGAGCAGGGGTAGACACTAACGCTGGCCCGGGAGCCAATGGCGCGTAGTTTTGGGTCTGGGCCCGAAGTTTTCTGCAAAATAACATTCCTACGGGCCCACAGATCTTGGTCCGGGCCGGTAGTTTTTTATAGCTACGGGCCCGGATGGCCCACAGCTGAAAAAGTTAGGGTCTACTCCTGCTTAGAGTGAGCAATTCTACAATAGGATTAGCTTAAAGGGTTATCCCTTCTGGTTGCAAGCCTCTGGTGACAAATCCTGGGTTCCCTGATTGGAGAAAAGCTGCAAATTGATAAAAATAATACTCACCAAGGACTGTTTCACCTACCCAAAGAAAATTGGTACCCACCTGAAAAGACAATGAAAAATACATTAAGTGAAGGTAATAGAAAATGCCTTTAAGATATTAAAACATCATGTAATTCAGATCTGGATTTGAGGGTCATTGTCATGGACTGGTTTTTATGATTGTAAACAGATTGCAATCTCATTGAAATATCACCTCATGTGGTGCAAACAATGGTTGCTTAAACACGAAGGTTTTAATAACATTATCTTTAAATAATCTGTTTTCGAAATCCTGTTCAACATGATCATTAACAACTGCAACAACTATTTGTAATGGCAAACCCACACTTGTCCATGACCTGACCCTCCCGTTGTAACGCCCTCTGTAGCCCTGTGTTTTACCATTTTGAAAACAATTTCACTGAATGTTTTTATTATAATGCTGGTTAAGGTAAGTTTTATATTTAGGTAGGAACCAGCGAATTGAAAAGCATAATGGAGCATTCTACTTAGCCCTCCCACTACGATTTACAACGTCTCACATAAAGTTAAAAATGAATTAAAATGTCCACTATGACCATACTTCATGTCCTATCTACTTTATTTAATGTCATTCCCTATAATTCAGTTAATGATGGTAAATATGATACAGCTACCCATTAGTTTAAAGCTAAATTTACTATGTTTAGAGTGCACACCATATGTCCATCCATTGGAAATAGACTGTAGCATAATGTACCTGGGCTCCATGGGACCCTCTTTTTGCCCATAGAGGAACACATTTTATTAGTAATTAGAATATGATAAAAATCGAACCATGTAATCTTAATATCAATTGTAGTGTTTCTGGGCTGCTATTTACACCTATGGTCAAGACAATCCTAATTACATAACTGAAAGTCCTAATCTTACAATGAGTATACATGTACAATTCTCCTGGTAATCTGAAATTAATAATATAAGAAAAACAGTTCAAGTATACAGCTATCCTGTCAGCTTGAAATGTATGAAATGATCTGAACTGTTGTATGGTCATAATACGTAGCAAAGGCAATCATGTTATAGGCCCAGGTACGGTCATGTATAACCGGCCGACTCCCCACCCGCGACAAACACATATCTCACCCCCGCTGGTTCCGACACCAACTGGAGCTGGTAATCGGTGATGCTGGGTACCAGCGTAGATGGTGTCCACAAATAAGACGCAGCAATGACCAGCCGTGTTGGACCAGCACCCACAAGCCGATAACCCTTCGAGGGCAGCATGGTGCTTTAATGTAGGATGTCCTTTATTGTTATGATGCATGAATGCAGCGCTGGCGAGTAACTCGCAAGGGCTGTTTGTGCACCGTGCTGATGATATCGGGTTGATACACTTTGTTAGGGTGGGTATGATGCATGAATAAACCCTTAGTTAGCGACAGCTGGTACTGCACATTAAAGCACTATGCATCCCTTAAAGGGATATAGCCTGCTTCCCCTCCCCCCCCCCCACTCAGTGGGGTTACACACACTCCAGCACCCTTCACTCATTACCCACCTAATGAAGCTCCTCCCGGCTCCCTCCGGTCACATGACCTTGGTGGTCACATGACTTCTCCCAGCCTCACTCTGGGAGGGCCCACCACTCACAGCGCCCCCTACTGAGTGCCACCTGAAACACCCACCTCCCAGCAGCCCCCTGCTCTTATTGATTCCATTTCCGGTTGGTCCACTTCCGGTATCTGTGCTGCGCGTGCGAGGTTTGAGTTTCGCCCTCCCCCCGCCCGCTCCCCCTGGTGGGGAGATCTGGCGGTGCGACCACCAGCGCCACCTTCAGGGGGCGGGGGGAGGTGTGGCAGTGAGATGACCCCCACTAAGACACCTCCATCTCCTTCTTAACCCTTTAAGGACAACTAAGCGCGTAATGCAGTATGCCCTTTGTCGGCATGATACATAAATGCAGCCCTTCAGAGTGACTGCATGCATTCATGCATCATATCATTGATAAACCTCCCTAGGTAGAGAGAGCATGACTTGCCAGTGCTACATTATGCCAGCATGACCAACATTGCACACTAAGGCATCATGCCGTCCTTAAAGGGCTAACAGCCCAGTGCTGCCACCAGCGGTAGTGAGTGACACTAGAGGGTCTCCCGGATGTAGAAGCAGGAAGTGGTTGTGACGTCAGCGTCTCCCTGACCTAATTAGAGCGGTCAGTGTCAGTTAGCATCACGTGACTCGGTGCCCCCTCCCTATTGGCTCCCCTGGGTGCCTGCTGGGGGGGGGGGGGGGGGCTCAGGTATGGGACTTCTCCCAATCAGGTTTAGAAAGACTCCTCGTCAGGCTTCCTCCGGACGAGAAAATGTTTCTGGGTTAAAGCTTTAACCATGGGGTATAGTACAAAAGGCTGAGTACCTGTCCCGACTCCACTCCGACTTACACATTTACACTACCTGGGAAGGTGGTGTGAAAAAATGGAGTCCATAACGTTTAAAAAAGAATCAGAAAAAAACAGTAACGTAAATTTTGATTTGTAACACCCCCTTGAACAACAGCGTAAAAACGATTCTTTTGTAACGCCCTCTTTTTACGCTATAATTTTATGCTGTTTTGTAACAGCCCTCTGGTGTATCATGCTGACTCTTTGGGAGTGTATCCAACCCTGTAGGGTCGGCATAATGGAGAAGGAACAATGGGTTGTTCCCCCTATTGATTGGTTGAACTGCGCTCCCACCGATTGGGCATATTATGTAACCTCAGGTCTCCACGCACACACCTGCTTCAGTTGGCGCGCTACTACACACCTGTGTGGACCTGTTATGCTTGATTGCTCAGCGTTTGCTGGTGAATTATGGCGTCCAAGGAGGATATCCCTGACAAAGCCTCGGCTATGCAAGACAATACCGATGTAAGGGCTAAAGCCATCAAGCATTGCAATACATGTAATGGGGACCATGTTGGCCCGTTTGGCAAGCATTGCAAATTTCAAGGCACAGGAGATGAGGCCTCGGGCGCCATCTTGGAGCCCCCTACTGAAGACGGCACGTGAGCTGAGTTGCAAAAATTAATTCAGCAAGAGAAACTGCGTCGACGGAAACTAAAGGAACAAGTTTCTGTCAAGGATTTAGAGGCAGAGTTGGCGGCTGTTAGAGTGGAGAATAGGTCACTAGAGCGGGACCTCGGCAATGAGGACCCGGTCATAGGCGGCCTGGACACCATGCTCCAAGATAGCGGCTCCCACATAACAAATACATGTAGCACTAGTGAGTTGCTCGCCAGGGCTGCATTCATTTATCCCTACATATGTGAAAGTAGATTTGGTTTTGAGTTACGAATGGAATTCCCAAAAAGAGACCTGTACCAAAATATTCCATTTAGAAAACATTGAATGGTTTCCATGGCAACCAGGAAGTGCAAGATGTGCCAATTTCCCATAGAAAACGTTCCATTTACATCCCAAATATAGAATGTTAGTTCCAAGGATGGAATAAGTCCAAAAACACTACTGTATTCTCCATAAAAAGGTACCCTAAACCATTTTGAAGCATATCTTTCACTATTTTGTCATTCTGCTGTTCCCTGGTATCCAAAACCGGTGCTAAAAATGAAGGTCGCTTCTCACGTGTTGAGCCACATATCTTAACACATTTTTTCACAAATAACATGATCTCCCTAAATCATTCTACTATATGCAGGGCTGCTGAAGTCTACTTAAAATAGTCAAATATTTCAGAATGGCCAATTCCAATGCCTACAAACGGGCAACTCGTTAGCATGAACTGTGGACTAGGAGAATTCCTGTCACCACCCACTCTGCCTTTAACATTGGTCTATAAAACGGTTCCTTAACCCTCTCACCGCCAGCAGGCCGCTATAGCGGCCAGGGCACCTTATTCACTGAGCTGAACAAGAAAAATATTACTCAAAATTGATGAAAATATTTTCTTACAAGTCCTAGTCGAAGCACCTCATGTTTGGTATCATATTAAAGCCTATGACATCCTCTTTCACATCCTACATTCCATTCTTGTTTACGAAGAAAGTGACAGGAGTACCTATACTAAAACCTCATTTCAATTTTTGATATTTATATTTTTTTCAAATTTTTGGCAAAATTACAAAGAAATCTGGCGGTGGGAGGGTTAAAGGCATCCCTTGTTGACTGACTAACACAGGCATAGGGGTATGGCACGAGGACTGCGTTTGAAATGTCAACTCAGCGTAATTTACCATTCACCAATAAATGAGGCTTTCCTATCTCGATAAGACTCATTCACTCTCTGTAGTGTCTAAAATAAATAAAGGTTATACAATGTGACTAACCCCTTCATGGTTGTGTAGTGATTTAATTCATTATGGTCTTTGTCGTCATGTTGCATGAATGCAGCCCGGGCGGGTCTATTCACCAGAGCCGTATCAATGCATCATGCCGACCCTATGGGGCTGATGCACTCCCGAAGAGTCGGCATGATGCATGGATGCAGCCCTGATCGTACACTTGCCACGACAAAATGTCATCGGACATTTAAACACTCTGCTACCCTTAAAGGGCTAAGAATGGAGATGTTAATGTTGCAGTACACTTTACTGTACAAAAACCCCAGCTCACGTTGTCTCTCGCCGTATCACGTTGTCAACGTGCTTAGCTGTAACCATGGAGATGCTGCCATCACAGTCTCGTGTCTTCTCGTGCCTGACGAGATCAGGTTTCAGAACGAGGCTTCAGTCAGAGACACACGATGAGAGTAATTAGTCGTCAACAAATGTTTAGTTCCTCAGAAATAGAAACATCTACTGCTGGCCCTTTAAGAACAGCATGATATGCTTCAACGTTGATTTGTTGGCATGCTGCACCAAATGCAATACCGGCTAATAGCCTGCCTTTGGGAGTGTATCAGCCCTGTAGGGTCGATCATTCTTCAAGCTATCCGTATAAGGGATGACTGAAATACTGGCGAGTCACGCCCCCAGGGTAGCATTACACCATGAAGACAAAAAGGGGCATGGTGAATTAAAGCAGTATGCTCTCCTTAAAGGGTTAGGACGACATGCCTTGTTTGGCTTGTATCACTATGATGTCAATGCCATCAACGCATCGCCATGAAGAAAGTTTTGATGGATTATATTCACTTTTATAATTATCACCCAAAGGCAATAATTACAGTTGCCTATGATGTGAAAATAAACTTCAAAGGATGTCATGTGTGTGTATTCTTAACCCTTTAAGGGTCGCATATTATCACAGCATTATGCTGCTTTTTATCATCATGATATATATATATATATATATATATATATATATATATATATATATATATATATATATATATATATATATATATATATGCAGGCCCTTGCAAGTAGCATGCCAGCGCTGCAATGATGTATCATGCCGATCGTTCGCGGCTGATACACTCCTGAAGGGTATGCATGATGCATGAATCCAGCCCTGGCTAGTAGACTTAACAATGCTGTATTCATGGATCATACTGATAAAGAGCATAGCACGTTAAACCATTATATGAGGCCCTTAAAGGGTTATCAAAGGGACTTCACTCTCCTTTTAGACACTCCTGCCTAGCACATACCTTATCATAGGGCTGAAAGAATAGTGTCACTTTTACTATTTTGTTTGCTTCCTCAGATATGCAAAGGGAGGCTGTAGTATGAGATAGTTATAGCCTTGTCTGTACACCTATGTAGTCCCTCTCAGGACATGTGCAGTCACGACTTCATTAGGCATGTTCCGGGCATTCAGGTATCCTGGGAAAGCTCTTGTTTATAGCTGCATACATGAATCTCTGCAGCATATTCTTAACCCTTTAGGGTCCGCAGAGTGGTTTAATATACTACGCCCTTTGTTCGCCCTAGTGAGCCCACTGGGCAGGGCTGCATTCATGTATCATGTAGATGATCTGAATCATGCGTAAATGCAGGGCTTGTGTTGGTTGATTCCATCGGTGCTATACGATGACAAGTGTTGCTTCTCGGAAACCGTCCTAAAAGGGGTAATCCTTATAACAATACATGCTCGTGCAGCTTCCACATGCGGGCTATGCTGGCTCGTCCGAGCGCGCCCATAGTCACATGTCAATTTGTCAGGCATCTTTACGAGCTTCTGTTATCATCTTGGCTGTGTTTTTATCACCCGTGCCTTAGCCCACATTTGATTTACAAGCCCGACATTCCGCCATTTTCGCTCCCTTCCCCACTCTATTGATTTTCTCATCAGACGCCTATTGTTGACAATGACGCCACCTACCGTCATCTCATCACACTAATGCCCCCATACCTCAGCAAAATGACCTTGACCTGCTGACCTATTTATGCCTGACCTTGACCTGTTTTTTCCATCGCGCTAAATACCTGCTTTCATGCGCCGCTTGGACAAGGCCTGAGGGCGGTCGTCCATCCTGAGCTATAGAAGATTTATAGGAGACCCCGAGCGCACCGGCTAAAAGCAATGCCACTGCCCTCTGCCCACGACGAGGAATTGTTGAGCAGGGACTAAACAAAGATGCCGCGGCCGAATGGCCAAGACTCTCCTCTCAGCATCAAAGGGCAAAGGGATGAAAACCTCATCTTTTCTGCTTTTGATAAGGATTTGTTATTGGTGATGACCTTCACTTGTGCTCTTTGATCTTGAGCTAGTGCAGATTATGGAATGACATTATCATGAAAAACAAGTAGGTGCAACTTTACCTTCTAGAAAGATTACAATAAGGGGATAAGTCTGAACTGCACTATGAGTTTGAGTCTTACAAATGGTTTTTTTTATCTGCTAGTTCCTTGAATTTGAATGCATGTACATGTATATATACATTAACAGATTTCCATTGAATAACAGAAGAGGTCAGTGCTGCTATAATGACAATTTTATTAACTTGAATAACCATATATGTATGAGGTTCACATCCACTTTACGTACACTACTGAGTCACAGTGCCAGATTCTGCCCCCACTTCTGTACACTACTGAGTCACAGTGCCAGATTCTTCCCCCACTTTTTGTACACTACTGAGTCACAGTGCCAGATTCTGCCCCCACTTCTGTACACTACTGAGTCACAGTGCCAGATTCTGCCCCCCACTTCTGTACACTACTGAGTCACAGTGCCAGATTCTGCCCCCACTTCTGTACACTACTGAGTCACAGTGCCAGATTCTGCCCCCACTTCTGTACACTACTGAGTCACAGTGCCAGATTCTGCCCCCACTTTTTGTACACTACTGAGTCACAGTGCCAGATTCTGCCCCCACTTTTTGTACACTACTGAGTCACAGTGCCAGATTCTGCTCCCACTTTCTGTACACTACTGACTCATAGTGCCAGATTCTGCCCCCACTTTCTGTACACTACTGACTCATAGTGCCAGATTCTGCCCCTACTTTCTGTATAGGGTCTCGCTAGTTCATGTTGACTTCATGTCGATCACGGATTGACAGAGGGAAACAGCAATTAGCGTATCATCAGTATTCCATGTGAATATCAAATCTCCAAACAACAACAACAAACACGCATTTACATCTCATTATAGAGGGTAGCCCCTGGTAAGGAACCCGTGTCATATTACATCCACCCACCCCCTCCGTACGCTAGAACCGACAAAAGGGTTGCTTGTCAGTGTTGTCACAGTAGAAGGAATATTAAATGTATGGAGTCTATTCCGCCCATTTAACACAATTACATACGGGGCGGCCCCCGCACACTCCCCGGCTTTATTGTGAAGCCCTCGTCCAGTGTCGGCATTCACCGACCACCGCTATAGAGACAAAATGGCCGCCTTGTTCCCGGATGTAAGGCACTTCCGGCGGGCGGGCAGCGTACAGGACCTGGTTACCATGGCAACGACGTCATAAATAGCCAGCAATCCCAGCAGGCTGTGCATACAGATCGGCGCCCAGACGCTCTTAGCGCCCATTATCGCCCACAGGAGCAGACGACATTCTGTGCTGGTTTTCCCGCACTTTTCCCACAATCCCTTCTGGCTGTGCATTCTGAGCGGGAGGTTGTCTGAGGAATCCCTCTCTGAGGGGTGTAAATCAGTAGGAGAGGCCTCACTCTCCTAACACAGTCTTGGTCTAGACTCAACCCCAGTTGTGACATTCATCATACATCAATGATGGCGATTAAAGATGGCCGTATCCGAACAGAGACATAATCACCTCAGGTAGCGCCACCTCGAACTACAGAACATTGGCAGTGTGGCACATTTACACTGGGCTCCTTTACCTGTCTCCGATATTGCCTGAGGTGGTAAGTAATGTGAGCACCGGGAACCAGTGTAGGCCGTAGACTTCTGCAATAGTGTTAACGGTCTCTTTAAGGACCGCATAATGCTTTAATCAGCTATTTCCTTCGGCACCATGATGCTTGAATTCAGCCCTGGCGAGTAACTCGCCAAGGCTGAATTCAAGCATCATGCTGAACTAACAAGGTTGATACAGTCCCGAAGGGTTCACATAGTTCGTGAATACACCACTGGCGAGATTCTCGCCGTATGACGATAAAGGACACAACACATTAAATAACTACGCAGCCCTTGAAGGGTTAATAGTCTCTTTCGCTGAACTCGGAGTAAATACGGACGTATGACCGGCACTTCTTCGACCTACCTTTGACCAATGATTACTGCTTCACCCTGACTCGTAAAAACTGTCAAATGGCAATCCTCTGAAGCTTTGCTCAATGATCAAATACATGGACATCAATCCAACTAGCAATAAATTGTAGTGTAAACCCAACCCCTTTAAGGCATTGTACCCTAAGGTAGCATAATGTATGCATTGGACAATGTGCTGGTACATGGCTGATACACTAGAGTGGAGGCAAGGAATCATAGAATATTATATCTATATAAAAGGCATCTAATGTGCCATTGGAAAGAGATAATGATCAGGAAACTGGACATTCTAGGATAGTTCCATTTAACTCGATCAGCGATAACTATGGCTTTCTCTATATATAAAATAAGGGTAATGGTTATTCCGTAGATTTATGTGTGAGCCCGTGGATTTCTGAAGCTACTGGGAGGAGGGGTGTGTGGCTGAAATGTCAGTGTCCACCCCTGTAAAGGGTCACGGCCTCAGTCTGGTACATGTATCTACCTGAAGGCGTATTGTAACTTTTTTTTATTATTATTAAATGTCACTTCACAGGTCAAGCATGTAAAACATTAAATACCGGTACACTAAATTTGAAATCTAATAACCCACAAAGGTACTATTACAAATAGACCTGAGATATTCACTAATTTTTACGAAAATTAAAATACCCCAAGTGGATCTGTTATGAAAGACCTTTCAGTGCTGGTTGTTTTGATACATCATGGCGGCAAACACATGAAGCCTTAAGGGTTTAACCATCTAAGAACGGCATAATGCATTAATGCATCATGCCCTTGGTCGTCAGGATGCGTGAATGCAGCCCTGGCGAGTAACTCGCCAGTGCTACATTCAAGCATCATGCCGA
Source organism: Harmothoe impar (assembly GCA_947462335.1). NCBI lineage: Eukaryota > Metazoa > Annelida > Polychaeta > Phyllodocida > Polynoidae > Harmothoe > Harmothoe impar. The sequence continues at coordinate 36,930,918 of OX381717.1, read as the reverse complement.
CCCTATGGGAATTGACACTCCCGGAGGGTCGGCATGATGCACCAATGCAGCACTGGCGAGGTACTGCATTGGTGCATCATGACGACAAGTGTCTTTTTTTAGCAACATCCGTCCCTAAAGGGTTAATATGTGCCGAGCAGTGTCTCCGGCCTTGTCCACTATTCATTCCACAACAATAGCTGCGCCATGTAATGTCTTCTTGACGTCATTATTGGTGACGTACGTGACGCGACGTACAATACACGTCACGTCATTAAGATTCAGGTCGTCACGTCCTCAGGTAATGGTGGCGTGGGATGTTGCCATGGTAACGGCCTAGCTACCCTTTGTTGTTGACCCCGACACTGTGTGAGGTCATGACCCCCCCTCCTGACCCCCTCCTTCCCTCCACCCTTTAATAAGGAGGTAGCCGATAACGGACTATGGGGGGGGGGGTGAGACCAATATTTGTGAATCAATATAATGTGGATGTTGTTGGGTCTGTGGTACAGGGGTGGTAGTATGTAGTAGTATGTAGCAATGGCTCATACACATACATAATAAGGGTTCATCGCTCTTACTTTAGCTGATGTGCTGTTTTAACAAACATCTAGTTATACTGTTTTTATATTTTGAGTGAGGGTAGAAGATCTCCTTTGAAATGGGGATTACATTCATATGAATTTCATTATTATTGTGAGAGTTTGTGGTGATATGTGATATGAAATTCCGGGTGTGAATATATCACTCGGTTTCGCCTAGTGAGATATCTGTCAGATGTGAACAATATGTGTGAACTCCTTCTAGGACACCTCCTTCTGGTTGTCATTCCGGCGGTTATTAATAACGCACAGTCCGTTTCTGATAACGTTACGTTGTGAACGATTCATGTGGAGGGGCAATTCTCGTGAACTCGGACGGAAATGAAGACAGGAAAAACAACATCGGAAATTATTTCGACCAGGGCAGCCGACAATAGTCCCACTTCCGGTTTCGCTGGTTCTCAGTCCCACACAATGGGAATACAAGGCTTGTATTTGTTCTTGCCGGAGACCAGCGGCCAAAAGATGCTGACTCACGTACTGTCATGGCGCCCACTCTCGTGAGTTCCCGCGGCTGGGCGAGAGCAAGACATATTGCTAATATCCGGACGAGAAAAACACTTTGAGAGTGACGAGGTAAAATGAGCCATATCATTAAGCTCGCGACGAGCAATGAATATAAACCGAACTTCCATCTTTCAATTAAATCATTGTTAGCTGAATTCAATCCTCTCCGAAATTGATGCAGTAGATGGAAAATAGACAAATAAGGCAAATACAGCTTAAATTGAATCATATTGACTAGGTCCTCTCGGTCATATATCATATTTTCAAGAACTGAATTATTGTGGCAAATATGAGACACCAGGGCATGATTAATGTGTTCTATTGTCCACCGTCCACTGTCCTCTATAATATGGCCGATTGAGTCATACATTTCCCATATACATTCCCAAGGCCTTAGTCAGTAATGGCTATTCAAAGTAAATCATAGAGACATTGGTCAGCACTGGCCGACTGATATTTAAAATGACTGATGCAAAACTAAATATGACTATTGCCCTACTCAAAAGGCCTAATATTCATAGAAATGGAAAGACTAGGGAGAGTTTGGGTTTTTAGCCAGTATTGTCTCATTTAAGAATATCGGTGTACAGTCCAATGCATGATGGCAATACAGTTGTTTATGTACTGATGAAGGTGTATATCATGCACGCAGTAGTTATAGGACGTGTACCAATCTGTACGCGAAATACAGTGAAGGAGCCTTATAGACTGCTTCACTGTATACCCCTACAAGTTGGTACTAGTCTTATGACTACTTTATGCCACTAGCTGTATACAGTATACAGTATACAAGAGGTGTGAGATGGTCCTGTGTTACCTAAAAGGGTGAGTGAGCGTAGTTAGGGTAGGTTCACCTCAAATCGGCCACATACCTCCCGTCGGCCACCCACTCCCACCCCGCCCCTGGGAGCTTAAAAATCAGTATGATTTTAAATGAATATTTCTATCTGGTTGAATAACATTGATTCAACTAGTTGGTACTGTTAGTTTAGCATAATATTGGTTTTTATCCACCCTTGAGTCGTGGCCGAATTAAGGTGAACCTATCCTAAGTCTGACCCTCCATCCCCTAAGCCTGTTCTGACAAGCACTTCCCCCTCAGTGTCAGGCTCATACCTGAAATATATATTAGTACATATAGGATCGCGGGGGGGGGGGGGGGGGTGTTAACCCTCCAAAGGCAGCATAGTGATTTTAATGCACTACTTTTATGTACGTTTGTCTGCATGATGCATGCATGAAGCCCTGGCGAGTAACTCTCCAATGCTGCACTCATGCATCATGGGGCTCCTATATGTACATCATTGATACCCCGAAGGATCAGTACGATGGTAATAAATGAACAAGGAATCAGCATCCAGCCGGCTATAAAGGGTTAAATGTTGTCGCACACATTATTCATCATTATAGTCATACAGATTGAGTTCTATAATGACGGATTGCCCTGGTTATCGGTACAATATGATAGGACAATAGCCACCTCTCCCACATATAATATGGGGAACCTGGCTATTGTTCCATGTAAGTTTTAATAAGAGCACAGAAGCAGAAAATATGTCTCAATTATTACAAAATAACCATAGTATTGTCAATAAAAGCACATATATGTAGTTAATCAGGGGGCGCTCAAAGAGAGTGTTTTCTGGCAGTGGTGGGAGGCAAAGTGGAGAATACCATGTTTAATAACCCGTGTATTTAGTTTTATTTCAGCGATAACTCAGGAACTGTGCAAGTACAGAACCCACTCTCCAACCACCACCTTGTCTCCTGAGTTCAGTAATATGTCTCTGCACTAATCTCATAAACAGTGAACTACCAAGGCTGCATCCCTTTTCCATTAAGTGGACCCCTTTGCACATCTAGCCTATACCTGACTAGTGGTACTCCTTACACGGGCGGCCATTGCTTTATATTGTACTAGCGAGGTTAGCAGTGACAACAGGTGTTACATGGGTACCAGCTGTGACATAATGCACCAATGTCCATACAGAAAAAAAACAATTCCCCGATGGAGCACTGCCTTGATTTCCTAACAGTTGTTTCTAATGATGTATCAACTTAGTGTGAAGAGCCAACGTGAACAGAACAGGACATACCTATTCTCTCTATTTCTAAAACAGCATGGGGCAGAGTGATAATACCACAACCAAACCAAAGAATGGTCAGGAGAGTGCAGCACCCCAGCGTCCAACTCATTAGGCGCAGGTTGTTTGTGGGCGTCCCACCAGGGGCGCTGATGGCTGCCGTGCGTGCTGCCCTCTAGCGGCTAGATCGGGCAGTACTTCTTAACAAAAACAACATCCAAAAACCCTCTTCTAACCCCTTCATTCTCCTCTGTATATAACAATCAAACTTTATAAATGGAATTTACATGATGATGATACTATAAGTACTAAAGGTACACTAGTTATTTTAAACTTGAGGTTATAGAAGATGATTTAGCTTGGGTTTTGATTGGTGTGGTATTGTTAATTATGGATGGACAGGGGTGTTTTGGTTGTGAGGTGGGCGGCACAGGGTTATGGTAGTTAGGGGTGTTTAATCAAGGTACTAGTTCTACACCCACACACTAGGGGGCGTGATTAATAATGTACAATCTCTGAACACACACACACACCGACACAGACAATCCCCACCCTGCCCCAATCCCAATCATCATCCCCCCCACCCCTGCCCCCCAACCTCCCACTCTCACACACACCCCTCTACACACACCATCTCACCAGGTAAAGGCACGGACAGAACTCTTCAGACATGGAGGTAGCAATGACCCCTTGAGGAGTGCACGCGAGCCACATCCGTTAGTTCAGTATATCCCAGGTGGACACGAGTTTTTCCTGCATATAGTTGTTTTTATTGACGAGGTACTGGGGGTATTTGGGTGCAAAAAGGGGGAAGGGGCGATCGGAAAACAAATGGCGATAACAGAGGTAAAGTAGATGAGTGCAGCGTGGGAGCAGTGGATATGTACAGAGAGGGGGGGGGGGGAGAGAGAGAGAGAGAGAGAGAGAGAGAGAGAGAGAGAGAGACAGACAGACAGACAGACAGACAGACAGACAGACAGACAGACAGACAGACAGACAGAGACAGAGAGAGAGAGGGTTAGAGAGAAAGTGTGTGTGTGTGAGGAGGGGGGGGGGCATGTGGGGTAAGAGTAGCTAAGCATCAATTTCCAAATTCAGAGCGAAATTTCATCATCCCCTTTGTTGTTAAATATCAAAGGACCACCCTCACCGCAGATAGGGACTGTGGATAGCTTGTTTGTATGCACTGCTACTTTGGTGCATTCTTCTTAATTTGGGCATCCCTGTGGTCCTTATAGTACCATCCCTTTCTCTCGTGCGAACCAAACCTCCAGTGCGGGTTATAAAATATTATCAAGGTCTAGGCGCGGGTAATACCGGGGAAGTATAGTACAGTAGGCCTACTAAAACGTCGATTTTCAGACCCCAGGTGCGGGTTATAAGATTATCTCAAAGTCAGGGTGCGGGTTATACACGATGTGCGGGTTATACGCGGGAACTTATTGTACTACCAAGACCCCCACAACTACATCTATACACCCATCCCTCTTATACCCATCCCCTCCACCCACACACCCACATACCCACTCCCACACAACCTAAGACAAATGGACCCTTCAAAAAGCACATTAGTATTTCACAGAGAGAGACGTCCGCTTGCAGCCTGGTTCCATAAGAAATGTTATCCCTCCGTCCCACAATAAATCCAGCCATGAATAATAGAACAAGGGCATATCTCACCATGAGGGGCCTAAACCTCCAAGGGCAGCATGATGCTTTAATGCATCATGCCCTTTATCGGCATGATGCATGAATGCAGTCCTGATGAGTAACTCGCGGAGGGTGAGTGAATCCATGCATCTTACCGACTCGTGCGGGGTGTATCAACCCAGTAGGATCGGCATGATGCATGAATGCAGCACTCACCAGGGATCAATTCATGCATCATGATGGCGAAGGGCATCGCGTATTAAAGCACTTTGCGGTCCCTGAAGGGCGCCTAAATAAAGCACCCAGGTGGGTTAACTCAGGGTGAAGTCGGGTTTAGGGAGTGTGCCTGAGTCAATCTGTGACGGGTTAGTTATAGTTATACCCTCCACTTAAAGACCGTGAAATTCTCAGGGGGTGGGGGGGGGGAGGAGAGGGGGAGGGGGAGGGGGAGGAGGAGGGGGAGAATGGGGGAGGGAGAGGGCTGAAGGATGGCAGATTGAGAAGGTATGCCATTCTGTCATGAGAAGTGCGATGGTGCCACCCTAGGTAGTCAATTGCTTCTCCCCAGCTAGCAAGGGTACGTTGGGCCAACATTGGCAATGGTCGGCACCGTCGCAGGCAATATCTCAACGTTGGGCCAACGTTGAACTGCCAACGTTGGTACAACATTGGCAAATTTAGGTTGTACCAACGTGGGCAATACTCCCAGTGATCTGCCAACGTTAGTACAACATTATAAAATTCATGTTGTGCCAACGTTGGCAAATCAATGTTGGCCCAACGTTGAAAATACATCCAGCAATGAGAAGGAATCCAACGTTGGCCCAACGTTGCATTTCTAATGCCCACCAGAGGGCATTGATAGTTGTATGGAGAGATTTTGACCAGGCAGCCCCATTATTTGTCACCATAATGGGGCACTAATATGACCCCTCTGTGTTGTATAAATGTTTAAGCAATAGTTATTCCATGTATGAGCTACAAACTGTTTAATTACTAAATTCCTAGGTGAAATAACAGAATTTAGGCAATATTTCTATGAAGACACCATTTTGTGGGGAATGATAATTAGATAAGGGACATGGCTTAGGATCTTATTCTGTATCACTTCTTGGCCCTTTGAGCTGAGATTAAGGTGAAATATAAATAGAGAACTAAATGGCTATCTCTATGAAATGATGATTCTTGAGAGCCATGCCTCTGTTGAGGAGAATTGATGACATTTGAAGGGAGGTATATATATATATATATATATATATATATATATATATATATATATATATACACATGCACATATATATGACATGTTGGTACAAACTGGTACAATGTTGGGCCAACATTACAAATGAACATTGGGTCAATTTTGGAAAATATATGTATGAACAGCATTACCTTTAGGCTCTAAATTTGGTTGGCTAGACGTTGGTACAACGTCATTAGACGTTGGTACAACGTTGAAAAAATGACGTTGGGCCAACGTCCTGACGTTGGGCCAACGTTGGCCCAACGTCTTTTTTTTGCGACGTCATGGCGACGTTCGGATGGACGGACAAATGAACGTTGGCCCAACGTCAGAATCTGACGTCATTCCAACATTGACTACTGTTGGCCCAACGTTGGCCCAACGTATCTTTGCTGACTGGGTCTGTAAGGATACGCCCAGCTTTATACGCCGGCAGGTTACGTATGATTCACGGTAATTAATTAATGCAGTTTGGATCGAGTCTAGACTAAGAATATGCTCAGAGAGTGACATCTCTGGTGCAGATTTGAACCTCCCAGAGAGGCCCTCATTTCACTCCCTCTGGTGCAGAATGGTGCACAGAGAGAACCTCTGATAACTCCCTCTGCTGCAGAATGGTGCACAGAGAGAGGCCTTCTGATGACTCCCTGTGCTGCAGAATGGTGCACAGAGAGAGGCCTTCAGAGCACTCCCTCTGCTGCAGAATGGTGCACAGAGAGGCCTTATGATGACTCCCTGTGCTGCAGAATGGTGCACAGAGAGGCCCTCTGATGACTCCATCTGCTGCAGAATGGTGCACAGAGAGGCCTTATGATGACTCCCTGTGCTGCAGAATGGTGCACAGAGAGGCCCTCTGATGACTCCCTCTGGTGCAGAATGGTGCACAGAGAGGCCTTCCGATGACTCCCTCTGGTGCAGAATGGTGCACAGAGAGGCCTTCTGATGACTCCCTCTGGTGCAGAATGGTGCACAGAGAGGCCCTCTGATCACTCCCTCTGGTGCAGAATGGTGCACAGAGAGGCCTTCTGATGACTCCCTCTGGAGCAGAATGGTGCACAGAGAGGCCTTCTGATGACTCCCTGTGGTGCAGAATGGAGGGTTGGAGGGGGGGGGGGTGGGCAGGTATGAGTAGTAGTGGACATAAGGTAGGGGGACAGTTGAGGGATGGCGGACTGAACAGGGTTGACTGGATTGGGGCAAGGGAATGGGGGAGGTGGTTGGGTAGGGTTGGCAGTGTTGGGGCAAGAGGGGTTTTGGTGGGAGGAGCTTAAGAAAGGGAGTGGATGTGGGATTGGTGCAGTGGATGAGGCTTGACATATGGTTCACAGGGGTTGAGGCAATCTCCCGACATATTCTCTCATCCGTCCCTACCAGCACTACTTCCTTCTCTGCCAAAAGGCGGCGGATTACCATGAAAACTTACCTACGCCATGCTTTTAAAATAAAGACTTTTACAGATATGAATCGATTCAATTATCTAAAGGAAGGTATGGAGAACAATTGTTTAAAATTATAGATGTATTGAACATGTTTTTATGGTAGAAATTGTAGATAATCTTCAGAACTATTTTTCGTGTAGGTCCACTACAGTGTGCAAGCACACATGTAATACCATTTTTAGCCCCTTCTTCCACAAAAGATTTCCTGAAGTCCGGGCCTTTTGGCAGAGCCTTATTTGAGACTGTGCTGGGAGAGAGGGGTTGAGGAAGGGGGGGAAGGTTGGGTGTGTGGGGACAAGGTGATATGTGGCCGGCATTAATCTGATGAATCATCCTACGATGACGTAGAAATGAAGTTAACAACATTGACAAATTTGAACACATTGGCGACGACCTTTCTGTACGAATAGGCTTTTACTATTGACGTGGCTAACTCTGGATATTTGGATACAAAAAATGACCCCATTTTAACTGAGCAGTAGAATTTGGTATTACCATTTCACACTGTAGTATGTATAGTGGTTTGGTGCACAGAGAAAAGAAACAGAGTCAAAAGAGAGTCCAGGCTACCTCCAGAATGATTCCCCTCCTCAGGGGAGCCCAAGCTGATTAAGGGAGTCTAGGCTCTTTGGCTGACATTAAGGAGTCACCTAGCGGAGTCACATAGTTCTCTGGTTCACATTAGAGAGTCAAATAAGGACCTGGGCTCCCCTAAAGAGGGGAGTCATTTCTGGAGGCAACCTGGACTCCCTTTTTCACTCTGTTTCTTTTCTCTGTGTGCGCTAAGACCTTTTGTCAGCATGATGTATGAACACAGCCCAGCACCCAGCCAGTAACTGGCCAGTGATGCATGAATGCATCATGCTAACCTCAGCAGCACTAGTGGTTGCATCATGCCGCCTCTATAGAGTTGATACACTCCCGAAGAGTCGGCATCATGAGCTACTCACAAGCGCTGGGTTGGTGCATTAGGCCAAAAAAAAGGTTTGTTTCAGGTCACCCGACCGACCCTATCAAAACAGGGCCGACCCTACGTTTTTTTATGCAATTTTGAAGAAATTTTTATATTTTGATATTAGCTTTACACAATTTTGGAATTTTTTTCCCCATCTTTACACTTTTTTGGGTCAATTTTAGAGGGAAAGTAAAAAAAAAAAAAGTAAAAAAATAAAATAAATCCGACCTACTGACCCTAGAGAAACTTTTTTTTTTTTTGCCTGAACATGCCCACTGAGGCTGATACCATGGTATCGATATCATGTTGTCCTTAAAGGGTTAAGGCATGGCTTCTACCACCTTTATGGACGGTCCTACCTTCATCCCATCCATAATAGCACTGTTAATGCCCCTCTCCCGACCCACATAAATAGACAATCACTATGACGACCTGCCTGTCACTCCATCGTATGAATATTGCAGTATAGAGGGTACTATAATGTAGTATATATACTGGTATTAGCAAGCTGATGGAGATATACATACCCCTGACAAGTTTACATTGGGTTGAGGTATATTCTTGTGATGGAGATCATATATTAATGTAAATCTCCTGGAGGAAGAGCAGACAGGTTGGCTTTGGACAAACTTGCGCCTCAAAAGTGCCCAGAAATTGACTCCCAGCTCGCGACCTCAACTTGTGGACCATTACATTAAAGTATGATAAAAATTGGATAACGTGTTCTAGGGTCATCCCTTTACTGTTAAATAGGGCTCCACACCGTTATTCCCTTTTCTGGCCTAGGAAGTTGGGTAAGGCAAAAACAAAAGGTTTGTTTTTAGGTAAGGGAGTGCTCTTTTTTTATCAACAAATTTTTTCAGCCCCCCCCCTAGATGGGCCGAAATTTTTTACCTCCCCCCGGCAGGCCGAAAATCGCGCGCGTTCACGGCCCTTTATAGCATAGTAACACGCGGGCTTTTTCCCTCAAAACAGGTTGAAAATGTTTGACCCCCCCCGGTCAAGGGGTCGCAATCTTTTACCCCCCCCAAATCCACCACCCCCCCTGTTGTTAAAAGATGAGCACCCCCTAAGATGGTAAGAAAGACTATGGCTCCAGTCATGAAGTATAGGTAAAAAGTTTTAAAGTTCATCTACATCTTTTAGTTAAATGGCATTTATTTAAGGACCAAATGGCACACAAAAAACGTTTTGATACCAATTTAAAGCTAAGACATCATGGAATATGAATTTTTCACTAGAGAAAAAAGTTTTGAAAAATTGTGGATTCTGTTGCCATGGCAACGAGGATTCTAAAATGTTGAAATTTCAAATTTTTCACTCTTTTACAAGGCAAAGTTGCCATGACAACCAGAGTGACACCTTTTAGCTAAATGTTTCAAGAGGGGTAGTTCAGAAACTAAATTATCTTTCAAATGAGACCATTTAGGGCATTGTATCTAGTCTGGTATCTGAGAAAGACTCATTCAAAGTTGGTAGCGAAATGTTGAATTTTTGGATTTTTTTGCCATTTGGCTCAAAATGGCTGTTTCACCCCATTATTTGTACAGCATGATCAAACGTACCAAAAATATGAAAATTTACTTCCACAAAATATTAAATGCTGACAGGGATGATGAAAACGGTACAGATTGGGGTCCCCTTAAGAAAATATGTGTCTTTTGTAATAATAAGAGGTCTATATGTGATAAAAGTCAGCTGTTCTATGTGAAATGTATGACAAAATCATGCTTTTTGGGGCCGAGCTTCTGAAGATCCTGATCTAAAGTATATTTCTTGATCCAAAAATGGCCGACATTTGGAGGATTTATCCCGCATTATCAAGCATAATGGATCTATAACCAACAATTGATGGTTTCTAGTACAGTATGTCTACAAAATATTACTATATTGCAAGACTGACAACAATAGTAACCACAAGTAGCCCTTGAGAAGTATTACTGAGTGGTCAATTCTCCCCGATTTAATGGTATTTATGGGTATAAATGCCCAAAAATGACACTTTCCCGCCAATTATTAATGACAAAAACATAAATTGCTCAACAATTATAGATATTTTACTTCATATTTATGGTATATATGTATGTATCAATATCCTGGAACAAAAGAAAACCCTTCACAGCCTAATCTATCTGGGTATACTAGAGAGGGGAAGTAGGTGTATTCACTGGCCGTTTCTTGGTGACTGGAGCTATTCATTTACTTCATTTAAACTTTTTTTTTAACATGAAAGTACTAGCCATCCTCGGTGTAAACCCAATAAAACGACCCAAAAAGGTGTAAAAATATAAAAATTTCTTCAAAATTGGACATGTTTTACTAGGGTCAGTCGGGTGACCTGGAACAAACCAAGACAGTTGACTATTCTTCCATATATATACCTTCATATTCCTCATGTTGACTTTCTCTCTACCTGCCTGTCCCTATACTATATAGATGCCCTTACAATAGTGAACAATCCAGAACAGATGACTCAGCACTTTCTCAGATAGCTTACCCTGGTAAGGTCATCAGTCTTGGTAGTCCATGTCAATTACTGCCATAGTATGATGGTCATTAATATATCAGGGGTATGGCCCTCAGAGCCGGCTTCTGAGGATAATGACAGAATGTGACTAAGGCCAAAAAAAAAGGTGTGTTTCAGGCAACCCGACCCCAGTTTCAAAAAAGGGCCGACCCTAGCATTTTTTCCCGATTTTGGAGAATTTTTTTTTTTGCAAAATATTAATATTATTTTCTGAAATTTTAGCTTTTTTTTGGTCAGGAAGAACAGATCACATGCCTAATTAACTGTCCAGCCTCGAGAAATTGCTTATTAACAAGAATGTCCAATAATTTCATGATATTCCTAGTTAATGTAAGAATTGGTGAGTCGTCTTGATGACCCGCGAGTAGATATGGCTGTCCGCGACTCATTCAAGGTACCTCCAACATTCAAAAAAAAGATAATAATAAAAAAATAATAATAATAATCCGACCTACCTACCCTAAATTTTTGGACCATGTTGCCTGAAACACACCTCTTTTTTTTGGCCTAAGGTAGATTTAGGGATATGTGTTCTAGGGAACATGGCCCTTCAAAGTAGAGTAGGGATAATGCTACATCTGAATACAAAGTCTTTTTCAAGGAATTCTCATATTGCTGTAACTTATTTGGCATATTGTCAATTGTGATGATAATAAGTGATTCTCAGTATCTAGGCGTTAGTACTAACTATAAATTTGATATGTAGGGGGGTGAGGTCCATTTGCATCGTTCTTCACGAGTTGGGGTTCAGGCAGTAGCACACGAGGCTGAAGGCCGAGTGTGCTACTTGTAAAGAACGGTGTAAATTTTCCTCATAGACTGGGCCATTGTATTTACTACATGTGGAATTAAATTAATGTGGCATTCATTTTAATGATGTCACAGGCCATAGAATTCAGATACACTGCATTCAATGGGGGCATGGGAAACGGCGATATTTGTACTTAAAGCTTGACCGTCATGGTTGAAGTAAGGCCAAAAGCACTTTTGGATATAGTTCAGTTTTGATTCACAAGAGGACTCTTAAGGGCTGGGAGCTCAGCTCATACAGGCACAAGATAAGGTGAATATGTTGTAGCTGGACAATGCTCATGGTCCCCTGTCCAAACACTGCTGCCCTCTGGTGGAACTGTTATTTTAGTCTATGTATAGAAAATGCTGAACGTATCCCCTGACGGCCCAACTTTAACTTATAAATAGCATCATTTTATTCTCTGCACAATGACTGTATACATGTACATACCTTCAGATGGGAAAGCCTCTCATTGGATACCTTTAACCATTTAAGGTTCGCATAGTCCTTTAATACACTATGCCCTTTGTTGTCATGATGCATACATGCAGCCTGGCGAGTAACTGACCACGGCCGCCTTCATGCATTATGCCGACGCTATACGGTTGATATACTCCCAAAGTGTCGGTATGATGCATAAATGTAGCCCTGGTGAATAGACCCGCAAAAGGTACATTTGTGCATCGATATGAGGCATAACTTGAATAACTAAGAACAACTCGGATGCTCTTACCATATCCAATTTGTATGATAAAATGGGAAGCCTTCCTCATGTTATTCTGTGTACCTGCTCATTATTGTGCATACAGTCTTTCCTTTATATGAGAGTAATATATGATACATAGTAATACGGTGGTGGGGGGGGGGGGGGGGTATTAGTGAACGCATTACTTTTGGGCTGGCTGTACAATGTATACAAAGTGTAGGCACTGTAACCCTTTAAGGGCAACATATTGCTTTAATTTATTATGCCGTTATTCATGAATTGATGCACCGTTAACCCTTTAAGGGCCGCACAGTGATTTAATGTGCTAGGTCCTTTGTCGTCATGATACAGGAATGAAGCCCTGGCCGGAAACTGGTTTGCAGAGGAGGGTCATTAGAGGGAAGAACTAAGCACCCCAGAGTGCCGTAGGGCCAAGAAGATAAAACGGTTAGGGTAGATTCATCCTGAGTCGGACACATACCCTGAGACGGACATTGAAATACACTACTACTTCTAGTGTTTGTTCTGTGGAAAGAATAACACTTTAACTTTAAAATTATTTACGAATAAAGCTATTAAAATAATGATTAATCACAAAATCAAGTGTCCGTCTCAAGGTATGTGTCCGACTCTAGGTGAATCTACCCCGGGGAGGTGTCTCAGCTACAAACATACCCGGAGGTGTGGTCATGATTTGGAGTGAATCTACCCTAAGCTGATGATCTATTAGCTGATGATAGCTATTTTTTGCCTCCATGAGCTGCTCGCTAGGGCTGCATTTATGCATCATGATGACAAAGGACATGCTACTAGGTCTATAGAGGTACTCACTATTGGCTGATTTCCAATGAGGTGCCTATGTCAGCATACTACACTGATATTATTTATGATCCAGAGCTTAGTCAGTAGTGGCTAACAACTCAGCCACTAGTGACTAACCTAGTTTGTCATTTTTACTTCCCTATATGCCCAACTACGGTCAATTGATACTGTCAGATTAGTCAATACTGACCAACCCACCTTAGTCTTCTTATTTCTATGAGTATAAGGGTCAATGTTTTTGCCTTATTAGCCATATATATATATATATATATATATATATATATATATATATATATATATATATATATATATATATATATATATATATATTATATTGTTTTGCTTTAGGGTAGATTCACCATGAGTCGGACACATATCCTGAGACGGACAGTGAATTTTGAGGTTATTTATTTACACTAGGGCTTGTCTTTTGGAAGGAATGATATTCAATATTTTCCATTATTCACAAACAATTAGCTTAAAATGCTTGATTAAGTATAAAATCAAGTGTCAAGAATCAAGGTATGTGTCTGACTCCAAGTGTATCTCCCCTTGTTATCTTTAAATATCAATTCGTGTATTGCATAAGGAATACCCCCATGACGACTAACCTGGAAGGGCCAATACTGACTAGCCACTTAACCTATACAGATTATCAGTGTATATCATTGGGTTGAGTGTCGCAATCCTGTAGGGTCGGCATGATGCTTGAATGCAACACTGGCGAGTTACTCGCCAGGGCTGCATTCATGCATCA